>JADANK010000586.1:0-31765 GCA_021292215.1 Lophura nycthemera
ATGAGATGGAACAAAGCAAGTGTTGAGTCTTGCACATGGGAAGGAATATCCACAAGTATCAGTACAGGCTGGGATGTGACATGCTGGAGATGAGCTCTGCAGTGAAGAATCTGGGTGTCCTGGTGGATGTCATGTTGGCCATGAGCCATCAGTGTGCACTGATGGCCAAGAAGACCAATGGGATCCTGGGGTGCGTTAAAAGGAGTGTGGCCAGCAGAGCAAGGGAGCTGATCCTCCCCTTCTGCTCCACTCTGGTCAGACCTCACCTGGAGTACTGCATCCAGTTGTGGGTTCCCTGATACAAAAATGATAGGGTTCTTCTGGAGAGAGTCGAGCAGAAGGCCACAAAGGTGATAAAGGGCCTGGAGCATCTCCCCAGTGTGGAAAGGCTGAGTGACCTGGGTCTGTTCAGCCTTGAGGAAAGAAGACTAAGAGGGGATCTGATTAATGCTTATAAATATATTAAGTGTGGGAGTCCAAAGGACATGGCCAACCACTTTTCAGAGGTCTGTGGGGACAGAAGAAGGGGAAATGGCCATAAACTGGAGCACGGGAAGTTCCGCACCAAAACCAAAGGAAATTCTTCACAGTGAGGATGATGGAGTACTGGAGCAGGCTGCCCAGGGAGGCTGTGTATTTTCCTTCTCTGGAGATATTTCGCCTGGATACCCACCTGTGCAGCCTGCACCCATTTTGCAGGGGGGTTGAACTCAGTGACCTCTGGAGGTCCCTTGCAACCCCAGTTTTGTGATTCTGTGATTTTAATCCTTGCTTCTTGCAGCAGTACAGTGTTTCAGAAGAGAGAAAAGCACGGTGGGCGTAATCTGGGTTTCTGTGGTTGGTAAAGCTGTGCTGAGAACTGGGCTGACTGTTGCACCTGGAAATGTGTGCAAAGTCTGCAGACACAGAAGAATAACTTTTCCCTGCAGGTTGGGCTTGTCTAAGGTAGGTGATTGCTAGGTGAGCTTGTGCTTTAAAACATCAAGTTGTATAAATAAGGAAACTTTAAAAGCAAGATTGCCAGTTCTTTTTTAACTAGGTGATTTTTTGCAAGGAAAGATTTGAAATGCTGCTTGCTAATGGAAGATGGAGTGAGGAAAATCAAGTAAAAGGCATGCTGTGCATAGCCACCACGTAGCATCTGCACCGCTCTCCCTCTGCACAAAGGAGGAGCAGCTCAGCAAGCTTGGCCTGGGCCATGGAAGGGAGCGTACAGACATCTGGACCAACCCCAACAGAGCGGGTTCTGCAGGTTGGTTGTTTTCTGCTGTTTGTCTCCCATCCTGTTGCTCCGGGGTAGATTTGTTCTTGATCAGTGCTAATAGGAAACTTTCATGACATTTTTGTTTTAGCTGTCCCAATGCTTTGATCCCTTGCTGCTGGGATGGGGCGTTTGCAGAATGATGATGTCCAGTCAGGCTTCGGGGATGAGTCTACATACCAGGGTCTGGCAGGACTGAGGCTTGGGGACCAGGCCAGGTCAAATACAGTGCACTTTGCTCTCATTCTTAGTGCTTGCTTTTGCTCAGGAGTGTGGGTGGTGAACCTTATGAACCAATGCCTGCAGATGGGGTTTGTGGAGAAAGAGGTCCTGCAGGCCTTGTGTGACACCCATGGAGCTATAGTGAGGCTGCATCAGTGTAAAACACCAGAAATCCACAGAGGTATGAAGGTGAGCTGTGGGCACCAGTAACGCAGGAGGGAATGTGCATGCTTGGGGTTTGGATGCTTCTGTGTGTTTTAAGTGACTGTGATACCACTGCTCAGGTCAGTTTGAGTGTGTGGAACAAGTATGACATCCTTTTTGACGGAGTCCTGTGAAAGGAGTCCTATGAATTTGAGATCTGAGTTTAAGCCTGTGGGCATCATCCAGGAGTTGGGGTAGGGGATGAGGCAAGAAAACTTGGGGTAAGAGAATGAGGCTTAGGACCAGGAACCTCTTCCATTGGTATTAACTCTTGCCGTTCTCATTTTGGATTAGGAATCCATGTGGAGTCTTTTAATGAAGAACAGACTCATTGTGCAGCTTGTGAGTGAATTCATTCACGCCTGTTAATTGGTTTTCTTCCCTACATGAAGCTGCAATTGAAATGGACACTTTGTGATCTGATCCCCTCTGGCATGCTCAGATCAGCCAAGTTGGCAAGGCCTGGCTCTTGGTTGGTAAGTTGTGCCCAAGGTCAGAGAGTTGACTCTTGTGAGCTTTGAGTCATGTCTTCCAGTTGCACGTTGTGTTCTTTCTGTTGTGTTGACCTCTTGAGCTCCAGCCCTAACTGAGGATGCAAGCGCTACCGCAGAAGGAACGGTTTAGATTGGAAGTGTAATGCAAAGGACTGGAGCCAGCAGGAGCAGGGAAGCGATCATCCCCCTGTGCTCAGCACTAGTGAGTCCTCACCTTGAGTACTGTGTTCAGTTCTGGGTGCCTCACTACAGGAAGGACAATGAAAGCCTGAAAGGTGTCCAGAGAAGAGCAGTGAAGCTGCGGGGCATCTAGAGCACAAGTCTTATGGGGAGCAGCTGAGGGAACTGGGATCATTTAGTCTGGAGAAGAGGAGGCTCAGGGAAGACCTTCTCACTCTCTACAACTAGCTGAAGAGAGGTTATGTCGAGGTGGGGGTCGTCTTCCTCTCCCGTGTAAGTAGTAATAGGACTGGAGGGAGTGGTCTGAAGTTGCATGAGGGGAGATTGAGGTTGGATGTTAAGAAAAACTTCTCCACAGGAGTGGTCAGACGCTGGAACGGGCTGCCCAGACAGGTGATAAAGTTACCATCCCTGCAGGTGTTCAAGAAACATTAGATGATGTCGTGAGGGACACGGCTTAGTGGGAAATGTTGGTGGTAGGTGGATGGTTGGACCGGATGATCTTGGGGATCTTTTCCAAGCTTGCTAATTCTATGTTTCTATGAAAGACATGTGCTGGTGAGTGCTTTGCTGGGTGAGCATCACCCTGCTGGAAAGCGGACAGCTGTTGTCTTTGCAGGCAGCCACATCCACGGGGATTGGTGGCTTTTTAACCTTAACCTCGTCTTTCATGTCTCATGGGCAGTAAGTCATGTTGATTTAAAGCAGGATCTTAGAGGCAACCTTGATTTCTTCAGGCACAAGAGCGCTCCACCATGCTTCTCCCTATGATGTGAGACCATATTGGAGGCCGTGCAGAAGTCTGGATAGGTGAAGTCAGATGCTCTTCCTTTTCCCCCCAGTGCTGGAAATAGCGGGGAACGGGACTGTGGGACATCCCAGCAGTGGGTTCCTACCTCAGCAGAACCAAATGGCTGTTCTGGTCCACGTGGTCATTTTGAGTGAATCTGACACAAATTAGAGAAATGAGGGCCTGTGAGCAAAAAGCATGTGCCGCATTTTGTGGTGCAAGATGTCCTCTGAGCTGCTGCTAAGAATGCCCAGCATGCTTTCTTTTTGATGGGAAGAGATTTAGCAAGGATTTTTTAGATGAAAATAGATGAAAATCACGTATTTCCTTTTCATTGACCTTTCTTTCATACTGCTTCTTGAAAAATTACCTTTGGATTCTAAATTAATTTAAATTACTGAAGAGAATACATATGCAGCCCGCACTTTTATCTGCACAAAGAAACTTCTGAACATCTGTTTACGTGTTTCTTTTTGGCACTGAGATGAAGCTGTGTGGAACATAGGCTTGGATGAATTTTCAGTCAGTAGCAGGGACGTGTAATGCTCATCTTAGATGTCATGCTGACAGAAAGAGCAGAGAGGTAAATTTTATGGGGTTGCATGCTATTTTTTTATTTTTATTTTTTTTTTTTTCAGTCATGACCATGGAAGCGTTACCCAGACGAAATGAGCATTTGTCACCTGGACTTTCTACACATGACAGAGGAAGTGGAAGTCAGCAGCCGAAGCGTCTGGGAAGACCCCTGCATGGGAATGGTGAGAGTTACCCTGGCACCATCCTTTGGAAATCTCAGGGCTCTGTAAGCTCTGAAGCTGTGTCGTAACTCCTCCCGTGGTGCTGGCTCAGCTCTCCCTTTCTTTTGTGTAGGAGAGCTGGAGTTCAACTCCTTCCTGTTTCCTGCCTATGTGCTCCCTGCTTTGCCCATGGCCCAATGGGCTTTTATTCCTCACACCCAGATTGGCACGTGTGGATAAGGGCCTCTGTTTACGTTCATCTTTTGCTTGTGGTGACAGCTCATAGCTGAGCTTGTGGTTAACGAGACACACAATAGCTGGAGATACAGTTCTCTGCGTCACTAAAACACGAGCTTTGTGACAGCCACAAGCCCAAGAAACGTCGAGTTTCTGTGTTTTATTTCTGTGTTTGCTCCCATTGCCCCGCGGCCCTGTTGTGGTTGAAGCTGGTGGGTGGCTCAGCACCACACAGTCCATCGCTCACTCCCCTGTTCCCCGTGGGATGGGGGAGAGTGTTGGGTGGAAAAAGAGAAGTAAAACTCGTGTTTTGAGAGTGTGAGATAAAAGTGTTTACTAAGGTAGAGAAAAAGATAGTAGTTCTGAATATATGTATGAGAATATATAACAATATATGAATGTATTGCAAGTGATGTACAAGCAATGGCTCACCACCCGCCAACCACTGTCCAGTTAGCCGCCAAGCAATGAAAGAGAGTGAGATGAACTCTCGTCCCCTTCAAAACTCCTTCCACTTGATGCCATATAGTATGGAATATCCCTTTGGCCAGTTTACATTAGCTGTCTTAATTCTGTTCCGTCCCAGCTCCTTGTTGAGAGCTTTGCTGAGAACGGCCTTGGCTCTGTGCAACTTTGCTTGTCAGAAACTCTAAACATCAGAGTGTTATCAGTGTGATTTTTCTCCTAGAACCCAAACATAACATCATACCAGATACTCTGAAGAAAAATCCCTCCCACCTGAGACTAAGGCAGCCCCACAGTGTCTGTGCCGTAAGCCAGGTGGGGCTGCGGGTGGTGCATTTCCCTGGCAGCATTGGCCAGGGATGCTGGGGAGGTTTTGGTGTTCGGCATGCTGTGTGCTCGCCGAGCAACAAAGCAGCGTTTCATCAACAATGTGCCATACTATTTCCTGGAACCAGATGCGTTTGTGTCTCTGAGGCCAGGTTTACCCTACAAGCTCTTCTTGCAGTAGCTGTTTTGAATTCCATTGTAGGCGTGTGAGCAGAAGTGCTTTTCCCCTTTGTGTTCTGTCTCACAGTATTTGCCCATGGTTGGTAGAAGAAGGAGCTGATGGAGTCAGCAGTAGATTCTGTTGGCTTACCCTCTGGTGCTTCATCCCTGGAGCTCACTGCTGCACAGAAGAGTACACGCGTGTTTATCCCAGGGCTGCAGTAAACGGGAGCCTGGTTGGCATAGCACTGAGCAGCACCTAATGGGCTCTCGCAGAGGATGGCTTTGCAGAAGGAGCAGGAGTGCCTGCGTCCACCTGTATCCTCGGATACGTTCTGGCAGCGATGCACCAGCTGTGGCCACAGTGACTGAATGCAGGGCTTGGCTTGGGGCTGCCGTGTGGCACTTACTGCCCCGCCGTATGCCTGGCAAAGCACAGCCACCCCACACCCATGACAAGCGTTTGTCTTAGTGTCGTGTTTCATGCTGTCTCCTGAACCTCAGGCACTGGAGGCAGCTTCCCCACAAGAAGGGGAGAAGAAAATGAGGTCGTCCTGGAAGCAAAAAGGCAAAAATCCACTTGGGAAAGAAATGTATAAAGCAGTCTGGTAGTAGTTCTGTGTTTCTCCCGTCTCTTCCTTGATTTCCTTACAGTGAAATAGATCGGTGCTGTAACACGCTCTTGAATTAAACAAAGGACTCTAGTGTGGACTTTACGTAGGCCCTGCACTGCAAGGTATGCTGCTGGGGGAAGTGTCCATCTGCCCGAGGGTAGGAAGGCCCTGCAGAGGGATGGCCTGAGGCCGGTTGTACGAGGCTCAACAAGAGCAAGCGCCGGGTCCTGCGCTTTGGTCATGACGACCCCGTGCCAGCTTCTCCAGGATTTGGCTGGGGTAGAATTCCAACCGCCCTCTGATTCTAGAATGTTGGGGTGTTGGAATCTTCTGGTCTTGTGACTGGTCTTGCTTCCCCACCTTGTCTGTCATGGTGGAGCAGCCTGGTGGCCCTTAGTGATGTCATAAGCGGCTAGAATGAGGGGAGGAGCAGTGCCTGCTGCGTCCCTTCATTGGAGCGCTTGAGCTCTGACTGAGCAGCTTGCTTGTTGCACTTGTGCATCGACTGAGTACCTTCGTTTTCACACCGTCTTGTGCAGCATCTTGTAGGTAAGCTGAGACAGTGTGAGATAGACGGGTGGACAGTGAGGTGTTGAAAGCTGCTGGCTGGCGGAGCTGGTAGTGTCATGCTGCTTACTCTTGACCATCAGACATAATTTTCACTCAGTACCTACATTCCAAAGCATAGAGGTGGCATTTGTCTCAGGGCTTTTCCCTTGTCTTCTTTGTTAAATTGTGCAAGCTCACCGATCAGCTCTTTCTCTCTCCTCTCCCCGCCCTCTGCCTTCTCCTTTGATGCAGCTTTTGCTCGCGGAAGAACAGAGCAAAGTGACAAGAAACGGCTGCGGCTTCAAGGAACTTGTCTACCTTGTTCTGATCTCTTGCCAGGTACGTGCCACGCGTTGTCCCCCACGTGGTTTTGCAGCCCGCGTCGCACTGTGTTTAGTAACACAGCCTCATCCAGCCTTGACGGGACACCGGTCACGTGTAGAGTTATTCCACTTTCCCTCCAGCTCAGCCCTCAGAAGGATGCTGTCTGTGATGCTGTGACCGGCTAGTCTTTAGGAAACCAATCCCTTAGGCAAGGAGTCCTAGTCCCAGTTTGTGCAGGGCTGCACAACGTGACCACAAGCATGCGTGCTTCGGCTGCTGTGTGCGCACGACAGCTGTGGGGAGCACAGCAGAGATGCAAGCAGAGGAAATCCATGTGCAAGGCTGCGGCCGGCGCTGGAGGTGAACTGGTGGGAGCCGGGGGCTGGGGAGCAGATCCACCCCCAGCAGTGACTCCTCTCACTGCCCTGCTACTGCGCTGTCGGAGTGCTCTGAGCAAGCGCATCTGCTGCTTTGTGCCAGAGTCCCCATCTGCTAGCAGAGGGATAGCGACTTGGTAAACTGCTGCGTAATAGGCTGTCTCGTTTGAATTGACTGAACAAAGTGGTTGTTTCTAGAACACCTGCCTATGCCAGTGGGTACCTGAGGGTAGTTCTGAAGAAGTCTCTCCATACCGTGGTGTGTGAACAGAGAGAATAGAAGTGATGTTTCTTTTCAGTTCCAGCTTGTCGTGCCTGCTGTGATGGGCATCGCGTGCAGCGAGATCAGCTGTGGGCCTGACCTGGCACAAATGGAGGTAGAGTATGAAGCTCTGATCAGTCTTTGTTCCCTGACTTGAGCCAGCAGAGTGAGCCGCAGATGAGCTCTCTTGCTTTTCAAGAGAGGGAGAATCCTTCCAGCTCTATCGGTGTCACTGAAAAGCTGCCTGAAAAGCTTCATGTCCTTGCTACGAGCATCTAGATGGCCGTGGGACAGTTATTATGACCGAGAGCGCAGAAGCTCGCTATTTCAAGAGAGAATCTCCATCCTCGAGTTTGTCACAGAAACGCCAATTCATTTCTTGCAAGATCTAGGCGGGACTTTAGTACCGGACATTGGGTTTCAGGCTTCCCCATCCTGCCTGGATTTTGTCACCCAAAGACAAAGTTCTCATATTCAGCAAGTTAAGGGAAGCGGGCACTTGTAGTGAGCCAAGGATTGGGTCAGTGGACCGGCTCCTGTGTCCAGTCCACGGCTGAGGTCTCCTGGCAATAGGTTACAGGAAGCGAGCAGACTCTTACGCTCCTCTTTGGCAAGACAGTAGTGCAAGCGTGGCAAGTTTATAAAACTACAGGAGTCCTCTCGGTTGGGGTGTTTGTCCTCTTAGTCTGGGTAGAGAGAGACGCATTTTTGTTTGCATTGCCTGGGGATACTGCTGCACACCGGGAAGAGAAACAGCTGTTATTAGACTTGCAGTTTCTTGTTAAGCACTCACGATAAGGATCTTTCTCTGCAGATGTGCTCCTTGCTCTGAAATTGTCCTCGTTTGTCCTCAGCTCCTCACCATGGCCTGTGCTCTCTGTTTCAGACTGAGAACAATGGGAAGCCCCTGCTGATCCACGAGGAGTCACCTGTAAATATTCCAGCTGTTGCTGCTGCCCATGTTCTTAAGAGATATGTTGCCCAGGCACCGGATGAACTCTCCTTTGAGGTAAGCAGTTAAGGGCGTTCCTAGTTGTCATGTACAGGAGAGTATAAGGCGTGAATGCATCAGGAATATTCTCAGATACCTTCAGAATGTTTGGTGAGGTGAAGCCCAGAAGATGCAGTTCCAGACCAGACTTGCACTGGGTTGGATGCAGGGAGGAGTTCAGCCATCTCTAAAATATGGCTCTATTTGGCATTTGGATCTTATGATCAAACAGAGACTGCCCAGTGTTGTAGCCTGGTCTCTGAGCAACAGCAGACCAGTGAATGAAGCGTGTAGATCTGTTCAGGAAGCCCCGCTAACTTATGCCTGTGGTTTAATTGGAGCTCTCCCTTTGGCAGAGAGCCTGCTGCTTTTGAGAAGCATTTCCTACTGAGCAGCTGTATTCTGTAGTTGTGTATTGTAGTGACTCTTCTACCTCTAGGTTCAGTTTTACAATGGAAGATGCCTTAAGTGCTGCGCTGGTGCAATTGCTCTCTAGCTTGACGATGCTTTGTGGTGCAGAAGAATGCAGTCATTTGAGCTGTGCTTTCCTCCCAGCCGTGCTGAGGCTGGGATTGATGTTGCAGTCTTTTGCAGGTGGGAGACATCGTGTGCGTTACTGATATGCCACCAAAGGAGCTGACCCCCTGGTGGAGAGGCAAGCACGGCTTTGAGGTAGGCACAAGCTTCAGACTTGAGAGCGCAACTTCGGTCAGGTCGGGAATCTCGGCTAAGAGCTGCGCTGCCTGCACAGGATGGCTCATGGATATAAACGTTTTCCCTGTGTCGGTGTCAGAGATGGTCTTTGTAGGAAACTGTCTCCTCAATTCACTTAGAAGCAAGAGCCTTCACAATATGCATCAGGTCACGGCCACTGAACCCCACCTTTGGAAATACAGCAGCTAAGACGTGTTTCAGTGTCTCAAAGCATTTTGCTTGCACCCATGCAGAACGTGAAGTTAGTGTCTTTTAGGAAGTTACTGCCTGTCAGCCGAGGTAGGGTAACAGACCCTCCGCGTGCTTGTTGCTGCTGCTGGCTGCAGAACGCTGGGTAGCTCAGAGCTGGGGATCGCAGCTGCATCTCAGTCAGCAAGAACTTTCTTCTTCTACATCTTCTACAGAAGCAATTATTTGTTTTGTAGGTCTTTTGGCTGCAAATGTTGAATAATTATTACTTTTATGCAGGCCACTTTTTGTTGGATAGTCTTACGGAGCGTCAGGCAAGCACGTTCCGAGGAAAATGTTAGGTGGCTTTTGGTTGAACAGTTCAGGCCTGAGAAATGCTGCCTTCAGTATTGCACCTCTCTTTTTTTTCTTGTTACAGGTTGGATTTTTCCCTAGTGAGTGCGTGGAGCTCATCAATGGAAAAATTCCGGAGTCTCTCCTCAATTCAGTGCTAAAGCCAGGTACGGATGTTACATTTGATGGTGCAGGGAAGCAAAATGGCGTTTCTTTTTGGGTGTGTTCTGTGTTTAATACCTCCTTTATCCATCCCGTGTTATAGTCTGTGCTGATGATGCTTCAGGCATATCATGGGGCATATGGCTGGTGTTTTGTAGGCAATGAGAATGAGGGAGGGCAAAGGCAGTTCTCCTGCGAGTCAGTACGAGGTTGAGAACAGCTAGCGTCCCTGGTGGACAGCTAGAGGCCTGGTTGTGTTAGTGATACGCTTGATCAGAACGTGGCTTTTCAAGAGGATCCTTAATCCCCAAGTTGAGCAAGCCAAGCAAGAGGAGTGCATTAAACTCCATTGGAACGCGCAGAGATTTGGCCCGATCCTCCCGTGTTTATGAGTGGACTTGGGGAAATCATAGAATCCTCCTCGAATGGCTTGGGATGGAAGGGAGCTCAAGGATCATCAAGTTCCAACCCCCCTGCCTCAGGCTGGGCTGCCAACCAACCTCTACATCTAATGCGAGACTAGAGACCCCACAGCCCAGGGCCCCATCCAACCTGGCCTTTGGCTCCTCCTGCAGGGATGGGAGAAAATCCGTTTTTGTATGTACTTTGGTAAATGTTTCTTACCCTTTTGCAGGCTCGTAGAATGTGTTTGCTTGGATGTCCAACGGACGCGCAACATCCTGAGGAAATGTACTGGTGCTTCTTGGTTTGCAGTTCAGGCCTAAAGAAATGCTGCCTCAGTTGCACCTCTTCGTTTTGTTAGCCGTACAGTGGATTATTCCCTAGTGACGTGCGTGGAGTCATCAATGGAAAAATTCCGGAGTTGCTGTCAATCTGCTAGGCAGGTACGGCATTTCATTCTCACTGGTCGCAGGAAGGGAAGCAAATGGCTTCTTGGGGTTCCTGGTTTATACCTCCTTTATCCATCCTGTATATAGTCAGTGGAGAGTCTTCAGGATCTAGCAGGGGCAATGGCTGGTGTGTTGTAGGCAATGAGAAAGTGAGGAGGGCAAATGTGCTGAGTTCATCCTGGCGAGTCTAGTACAGCAGTTGAGAACAGCTAGGTCCTGGTGGACAGCTAGAGCGCCTGTTTGTTAGTGATACCTTGACAAGAAGTGGCTTTTCAAGGAGAGTGTCCTGCATCCCAAGTAGCAGCCAAGCTCGGAGTGCGATCTAACTCCCATTGGAACGCGTCGGATGAATTTGGCCGTCCTCCCCAGTTTACTGTGACTTGGGGACTAGAATCCTTCCTGAATGGCTTGAATGGCAAGGGAGCTCAAGGTCATCAGTTTCCAACCCCCCTGCCTCAGTCGCTGGCTGCAAACCAACCTACTCATGGGCTAAGTGGATGGATGAGGAGCCCCAGACCAGGGGCCCAATCCAACCTGGCCTTGTCTCTCTGCCAGGACTCAGGCTGAATCCGGTTTTGATGTACTTGGTCAGTGTTCTTCCCGTTTTGACGTCGCTCAGCTCCAGAATGTGTTATGCGTGGCCTCGTCCAACTGAGCCAACACCTGTAAATGACTGGTTTCTCCTGTTGTGTGCAGTGCCAAAGAACGCGGCAGCTGTCACTTCCTTCGGTTCCTTGTGAAGGCACGCGCCCAAAGAAACTGAAGGCGGGCAGGTGGAGAAGAAACAGGTGTTGGCTGTGCGACCTGTGGAGAGGCAATTCTCCACTCTTCGCTTCGGCACTGGAGTGGTAAGGGGACAGCCCGTTCCTGAGATCTTCCTCTGTTGGGCATCTAAAGATGAAAGGGAGGTCATATCTAGCAAAGGGGCAGGTTGGTACCAGTGGAGAAACGTGTAATGGAAGTTGATGGCTGAAAGATAAACTGAGGCTAATGCTCTTAAGAGACAAGCATGTTTGTATTTGCTTAAACAACAGCCTTAAGCCAATCCCACGCTAGCCTGAAAAGAAAGGAAGCCTTTTGGCCAAGGAGAGTGTCCTGTTCATCAGTTTCCCAGCTCTCCTGGACGTGAGATTTCCCACCTCCATTCCCATGGGAGCTGTGGTGGGACTTGCAATGCCTCCGGCTTCCCCAGAATTACTTTCTCCAGGCTGATTCCTAGGTCCTGACATTTCTTGAATGCAAGGAACACATGTCTGTCCAGTTTCCTCGTCTTGGACAGCTTTCTTCTGTAAGGAAGAACTAAGCAGTAGCCTGGCTGGGCTTAGTGGATGAGATTTGACAGGAGCACAGCCTGAACCAGGACTTGAATGAGGAGCTCAAGTAACCGACTGGCACGTGTTCTTTAGTCCCCCAGGTCCTCCAGAGCTGCGCCGAGTTCATTGAGCAGCACGGCGTGGTGCAGGGGATATACCGGCTGTCCGGCGTCGCGTCCAACATCCAGAGACTGCGGTAAGAGTGCTGCGACTGACACAGCTGTCAGTAGGGGCGCGTGCCCTGTTGCGGGTGCTCAGAGGCCTGCGCCGTGGGGCAGCTCTGTGCAGGCAGCGTGCGCTCAGCGGTGGTGCGCCAGGCTTGTCGCTGTTTGATAGGAACACGGGGCGTTCAGCAGACTTGCTGGAGCAGGAAGTTCTCCTTCTGTCCTTCAGAGCACTGGAAGGCTGTGGGGGACTGCGGTGTCACCACTGCCAGCTCTCATTCCCGTTTCCTCCTGTTTGCAGAGCCCTTTGGAGCAGCCCACACTCCTCCTTGCTGCTCCGGGCTCCTGGCTTAGGATTGTAGACTAGGCAGCCAGTTGTCAGAGTCACAGGAAATGCCTTAGCAAAACGAAAAGGTCTCCTTTTGGAAACATCTCATCCAGCATGGCTCATGTGGTGCTGGTGACTGAGTGTTCATTTTCTCCTGTTAATCGGGAAGCCCTTCCAATCCTTGATTATATTTGGTGTGGCTTTTGACTTGTTTTCCTCTTTCTCAAACCCCCCCGCCCGTTTTTGTGTCCTTCTCTCCAGCCAAGAATTTGAGTCTGAGCAGATTCCTGAGCTAACCGTCCGTGACACTCACAGCGTGAGCTCCGTCTGCAAAATGTACTTCAGGGAGCTCCCGAACCCTCTGCTGACCGACCAGCTGTATGACAAGTTCTCGGTAAGCACAAGGCAACGTCTTTCCTTTACCTCTTCCCTGAGCATCTTGGGAGATGGCTGCAGCAGTGCCCCAGCTCTGAGGCCCTTTTTCTGTTAGCCCCATGGGGTTTACTCGTATGTCTTTGCCACATCATGCATCATACGGATGCCACTTTCGATGGTCCCAGGAGGCGGTTATTTCCATATTCGCAAAGCTTGCGAGAATTCATGTTTTTTGTTTTTTCTTTTGTTTTGTTTTTCTATTCCCCAAGTATTTATAGAATGGGAATGGGATTAATAGCAAAGTGCACTTGAAGCTTGAGGAGCTGAGCTGCACAATCAGGCTGTAAACCGGCTCGCTGCTTGGACTCCTTGGCCTTGATGGCACCAGCTGCGTGCCGCTATGTTCCCCAGATGCCTCCTGGAAGGTGTAAAATCTGTCTCAGCGCAGACCAACAGCACGCTGTCCCCATAGTTCCCGACCCTGTGGCAGGTATCTAGCCTGATTTGTGTCTCAATCCCTTTCTGCACTATTCCAGGAGGCTGTTGGTGCCACTACAGATGAGGAGCAGCTGGTCAGAATGCAGAACGTCATCCAGCAGCTGCCCGCTCCTCACTACAGGTCAGTGCTGCCCTCAGGTCTGTTGAGCTCAGCCGTGCTGCACTTCAGAGAGCAATGGTGTGATTCCAGGCTTGTCTCATGCTGGCAACATGATGCCTGCGTATGTTGAAGCAGTTTAAGGCTATATGGGGTTAATTTATTGGGTCGGTTCCTGGGCACGGGGGCACGGTTGGTGCAGCTGGTGGCTGCGGCTGTGCTGTGCTGGGGCTTGGTGCCGCAGCGTGGCACTTAGTCAAGTTGGATCTACTTCATCTTCAGTGACAGTAGCAATAACATGCATTCAGGCTTGCTTTGTGAACTGCAGCACGGCGTGCTCATTGGTGCTGAACGTTTGCCTCTCTTATTTTCCAGGACACTGGAGTACCTGATGAGACACTTGGCTCGTCTAGCTGGGAACTGCTCCGTGACAAACATGCACGCTAAGAACTTAGCGATTGTGTGGGCTCCAAACCTCTTAAGGTAAACTTCTTTCTCCGTTTCAACACACTGCTTAGATCTGTTCTCCAGAAAAAAATGCAATCTACCTTTTTCTCCATCGAATGTGCTCTTCTCCTGTACAATGTGTAGTAAGTGGCTGACGGCAGAGCAAGAGCCTGGACTGTTCTCCAACCCCACGGGCACAATTTCTAGATGACAATTTCTGCCCTCTTGTTTAGATGGGACTGGTGTGTCCTTGATTAGCCAGGAGAATTTTTTCAGTGGCATCACTGCGGAAGTCTCCGGAGCCCAATTTGACAGCTTTTGGCTGCAACAATCCAGACTTGGGGAAACTTGGATCTTGGATAAATGACTGCTAAAATCTGCCTTTTCTACAGATCACAGCAGAACGAGTCTGCCTGCGCCAGCGGAAGAGCCGCCTGTATGGAACTGCAGACACAGTCGGCTGTGGTGGAATTCATCATCAACCACGCAGACGTCCTCTTCTGCTCCAAATCCGGATCAGACATGGCAGATGGAGCAGGTGAGTGTCTTCTTCCATGAGCTTTATCTTGATCAGACACCTTGATCAAATCCAGGCCTTCTCCAAGATCTTTGAAATACACTTTTTCTATTGAGGGGACAGCAGACTTCTGGGCTTAGATTAGAATCTGGCATCCTGTTGCTGGATGCTGAGAATGTCCAAGTCCAAACTTTACAAGGAGAAAACCGTCACTGTCGTTATGATGTTTTGCATGCAGTGAAGCTTGATGAAAGTGTGGCAGTGAAGCTTTCTGAGTTCCCTGCCCCCGCTTTCTAGGGTTTTTCTTTGCCCGTTTCGATACAGTGAGCTGCTCTTATTAATTATGACTTTGTCCTTTGCCTTAAACATACCTCTGACCACATGCTTATTCTGACCTCCTCTTCTTCTAGTGGCTCGGATAAGCAGGTCTGAGAAAACTATAACATCTCCCCCAGAACTGTGATGGCTGTGGTGCTGCTTTGTGATCCTCACTCTTACCTGTGGCTTTCCCTTACAGGACACAGTTCTCTCTCAGGGCCCAAGTCTGCGTGGGTGTCTTCTCCTGCCACGAAGCTGCTCACCCTGGAGGAGGCACAGGCTCAGAGGCGAGGCCACAGCAGCTCTTCCGTTGTGACACAGAGCAGGGACATAGAAGTGGAAGAAGGCCCCACAGCTGTACAGGGGAAATTCCACACAATCATCAACTTTCCATCTGAAAGGTAAAGAGGACTTTGTTTTCCAGCAACCGTCATCATTGTTTGGGTGGGTTGTGTTTTTTTTTTTTCCCCCCATTATTTCTTGCGCCAAAACATGCGGAAACTAAATTAAAGTAATGGTGCCTGAAGTGAATTGTTGCAGTGAATCTCCGCTCCCTTTGAACTCTGAGATTCAACTAACATATTCGGTTTAGCCACACGAGGCTGCCATTCCTTCCTTGCTGGGCAGGCAGTCACGAGATGTATAAAGCCACGCTGACGTCTACCCTGGCCTGAGCTGGCTGTACCTTGAAAACGTTGGGTTTTCCAGCTTTCAGGGCCACATGCCTGAAACCAGTTCCGGTTCTCCTCTAAGCAGAGCTGTTGGTCAGACCTGCTGGCACTAGAAACTAAACTTGGCGGTGAGATGGGGCCGACGAGGTGTTGATGTCAGAGTCAGAGATGCTTTTGAACTTCCTTTATGGCTGCACGGTTCCTCAGAAAGCAGTTACGCCTGCTGGCTCCAGAAGAGCCATCCCTTAGATGCTGTCCTGTACAGCCGCGGAGCCTTTGCTCACAGTGCTCTGCATCTTGCTTGACACAGTTTAGGGGAATTTAGCCAGCAAGACTTCAGGGCTGAGCTATGGGAGTGGAACCATCCTCAACTGCTTGAAAGAGAGCGAGTTTCTAAGTTGTGCTTCAGCAGAAACCAGGCGGTGCCAGGAACAAGCAACTGTTGGCAAGAGCTCAGTGCAGCTCTTCCCTCACCCCGCACCACGCACAACTCACACCAGTCACTGTTTTCTCTCTCCAGACAACGTCCACCCAGCAAGATGAAGGAATCATCAGCTGGCAGTTGGTGTTCCTGCTTCAGCCTGCGGAAACCATCCTCTGTGGCCAAATGCCGACTGCAGCGCAGTCCCAGGGAGCCCTCAGAGACAGAAGTCGTAGTGCTGGCAGGTAAGGGTGCAAATCCAGCTTTCAAAGCCTTGCTTTTCAGCAACATAGAATTCATGCTTACAGTGGACTTGTATCTCCTTCTAGCATTCAAGCCTATGCCTACAACAATCTTCAGTCACACTGTCGTCCTTTCCAAATGAGTCGTCTTGTTAAGTGCATAACTCTGGTACCTGCACAAGTGATCAGCCTTGTCTAAGACAGGCGACTGTTGCTAGAAGCCTATGTGCCTTGCTTTCCACGATAGCTCTCACTAAACACAATGGTCAATGACAGCACTTCATAATTCAGCCTGTCAGTGCTCTCGGTTTTGCCTTTTCCCTAGGGCGTGGATGAGGAGACCATGGGATTCATCTAGTGCTCAGCTGACTTGACCAGTGCAACTTCATACACAACATGCTACATCCAGTCTTTGTCTGTTTAAGAGCCTGGCCAGCGGAGCATCTAGCATGCTGCTTAGAAGCTAGCCTTGAGGACAAACAGCTCCAGCCCAGGCACTTGGAGCAGCTGAAGAGTTTGACATCTCTTGAGACCGGTGATGTCATCCTTCGCTAGGGAATCAAGCCCTTGTCTTACCTCATAATAAAGCAGCTCGGCCAATCAACGCACTGATGCGCTGTAGTGCTTCATCAAGAGAGCTCTGTATGAAGCAACGAAAGCTCGTCAGATGACCCAGCCTTGCACTACACATGCATGGGGTCGGCAGAGAGCGAGTTGTTCCTCGTCTGATTGGGATGTGCATGAGCCTCATGCTACCATCTGGCTCTGTGAAAGACTCTGCATCCTGATGCTGCTCATGATACATCAGCCGTCAGCTTCCGGCTGTGCTTGTGATGCTTTCAGGGCTTTTGCATGGTCAAGCCTCGCTGCTCCCTAAGCACCGTCTCTGCCTGCCCTGCCAGTCCATTCTGCCTCCCGGACGTCTAGCATGCTGGCCGGCAGAGACCGTCCTCATAGCTGGGAGAGGAGCTCACCTTGAGCAGCATCTCCCTTGCCCCGCCCCCTGCCTCTCATTGGGCAGCGGCGACGCCGCCCCGCCCCCGGGGTCTCCTTGATCCGCGGTAGCTCCGCCGGCTGCCGTTGGCTGAGCCGCCGTGCGCGGGAGCGAGCGTTGGGAGCCGGCTGTCAGAAGCGCGGCTCTCCTCACAGAGCGCCGCTCCTGCCGCCTGGGCCGCCCCGCAGGAGAGCGCGGCGGCAGCCGGAGCTGTCCGGGCAGCACCGAGAGGGAAGCTGCGGCGCGACGGGAGCGAGTGCTGAGGACAGCTGTGCCGGAGGTGTGCGGGAGAACGGTCCCGGGACGGGGAGAGGGGCTGTGCGGGGCTCCAGGAAGCTGCAGGGACGCGATGGGGGGGATATAGCGAGATCTGAGGCTGTAGGCGGCTGCGAGGGGGTGTGGGGGTTATGGGGAGCTGGATGATCGTTGTGGTCCTTTTCAGCCCCCCTGCCGTTCTATGGTTCTGGTAAATGCTGTGGAAAGTGAAAGTGGTGTTGCATTGGATATTGAAAGGGGCAGTTGTTCTAAAGAAGTGAGCTGTAGCATATCCTTAGAAATAGCTGATGTGAAAAGTAAGAATACCGTATGCTGTGGAAAGTGAAAGTGTTGTTTCTGCATTGAACATTGAAAAAGGGCAATTGATCTAAAGAATTAAGCTGTCACATATCCTTAGAAATAGCTGATGTGGACAGTAAGATTACCATATGCATATTAGTAACATATTTTAGAGACATAGTTACCGAATTACGTGACAAATTCTTTCTCCTAAAGCTGCAACAGACTTTAAATGTGCTAAACAATGTGGGTATAGTATTCTGACCTGGGAAACGTACTGTAAGGTTGTTCATTAGGCCAGCAGAAGTGAAGTACATTGAACAAACTTTCAAGGAGTCAGGGCCTTTACACAAAGCAGAACTGTCCCACTCTGTGGGAACGTTAGGATGCCGTAGGCAGGCTCCAAGATACTCCCCTCTATCCTCCTTCCAAGCTTATCTCTAAGCAAGGACAGACGGATGACCCGAACAATGACCCAGTGCAAAGGGCACAAATGCTAGGGGGTAATTAAGCAGTTAAGAGGTTATGTTTATGTTGTAAAGCAGACATCCAAAAGTTACGACCAGATGTTTGTTAAGAAAGCAGTTGTTAGAAGACAATCAACCAATTAAGATATTTGTGGTTGGGTGGTAAGGATTTGTGTTTACTTGGTATTGGTACGATTAGTGAAGCGTTGCGAAAGAGTGTGAACCTGCAGTACTCAGCCAGTGAGGAACCAGGGGAGAAAGAGATAAGGGTCGGGCAGTAGGGGATAAAAGATGTAACACTGTTTTCTCTGCGCTCTCCTGCTTGCAGGAGGCCCGCCATTGCAATTGGGAATAAAGATAGATACAAAGATCGGAGATACCGTCCTGGAAAATTATTTGGCTATTTCCAACAATGCTTATAAATATCTGAAATGTGGGAGTCAAAAGGACACGGCCGCAATCTTTTCAGCGATCTGTGGAGACAGAAGAAGGGGAAATGGCCATAAACTGGAGCACAGGAAGTTCTGCACCAAAATGCGAAGGAACTTCTTCACGGCGAGGATGACGGAGCGCTGGAACAGGCTGCCCAGGGAGGCTGTGGATTCTCCTTCTCCGGAGATGTTCCAGGCCCTCCTGGGCGCCCTTCCTGTGCAGCCTGCTCTAGGGAGAGCGTTTTGCAGGGGGGTTGGACTCAATGATCTCTGGGAGTCCCTTGCAACCCCAATTCTGTGATTCTGTGTTTTTAATCCTTGCTTCTTGCAGCAATGCAGTGTTTCAGAAGAGAGAAAAGCACGGCGAGCATAAACTGGATTTCTGTGGTTGGTAAAGCTGTGCTGAGAACTGGGCTGACTACTGCACCTGGAAATGTGTCTGCAGACTGCACCCAGAGGAATAACTTTTCCCTGCAGGTTGGGCTTGTCTAAGGTAGGTGATTGCTAGGTGAGCTTGTGCTTTAAAGCATCAAGTTGTATAAATAAGGAAATTTTAAAGCAAGATTGCCAGTTCTTTTTTTACCTTGGTCATTTTTTGCAAGGAAAGATTTGAAATGCTGCTTGCTAATGGAAGATGGAGAGAGGAGAATCAAGTCAAAGGCATGCTGTGCATAGTCACCACGTAGCATCTGCACCGCTTTCCCCCTTGTGATAGATCATGTTTTTGCAGTGGAAATTTCCAGTAGTTCTGTACATAGCATAGGATAATTTGCCTTTCATAAAGAAAGCTGCTGAACATCTTTAGGATTGCAGTTGAGAACTTATGAAACAGTTATTAAGGTGTCAATGAATCTGTTAACCACTGCTGATGAAAAAGAAATAAATCCAAAGGTTTTGGCAGTGGAAGGAAACCGGCGTGGACTCAGAATTACTCCCTTAAAAATAACTGTCCAAGGAGGGAGTGGAGCTGCAAAACAGAGACAATATCCCATACCTTTTGAAAGGATAATGGGTCTTAAGCCTGTAATACAAATATTTGTTAAGAATGGTCTTCTAGGACTCCGTATGTCACCCTATAACACTCCAATTTTGCCATTGCAGAAGGCGGATTGCACCTATCGACTGGTACAAGATCTAAGAAAAATTAATGAAATAGTTCTCAAGCAACACCCCCTGGTTCCTAACCCCCATACTTTAATGGGTCAAATCCCACAGAGCCATAAGTGGTTCAGTGTAACAGACTTAGAAGATGCTTTCTGGACCTGAATTTTAGACTCAGAGAATTGAGATCTTTTTGCTCTTGAATGAGAGAACCCAGAAATGGGACAAAAAAAGCAGTATAGGTGGATTGTTTTACCCCATGGGTTCATGGAATTGCCTTTTTTTTTTTTTAGTTATATTTTTTGTGTTATATTGTTGTATATATATTATATATTGTTATGTATTATTTTATATACATTATATATTATATTGTTTTTTATATATTTTTTATTTTAACTAATAAGTGCTGGAGAAAGTTTTGGAAAAGTTTCAGATTGAAGAGGAGGTAAAGCTGTTACAGTATGTGAATGATTTGCTGATCTGTGGAAAAGAGGAGTCTAAAGTAAAAGAGACTACAAGTAAACTTCTGAACTTTTTGGGAAACATGGGCTAAAGGTGTTTAAAAATAAACTGTAGTATGTGGAAGAAGAAGTCAGATACCTTGGGCATGTGATTTCTGATGGGAAATGGAGAATTGATTCTGAAAGAATTTAGGACATTGTGCAGCTTCCTCTACTCGGGACAAAGAGGGAGTGGCAAAAGTTTCTAGGTTTAATTGGATACTGTATTTTGTGAACAGAAGAATATGTACAAAAAACGAAGATGGTATCTCAAACTATCAGAGGGAGAACACAACATATTAAAATGGACAAAAGAGGGGAAAGAATTAGTACAAGTATTGAAATGGGACTTAATCACAGCACCTGTGTTAGAACTGCCTGCCTTAAAGGAACCGTTTCACCTTTTCGTAACTGTCAGTGAAGGAGCTGCTTTAGGCGTTCTAACACAAAGAATAGGGAGACAAAAGAAAGCCTATTGCATACTTGTCCAAGGTACTAGACCCTGTATCTCGAGGTTGGCCTGAATGTGTCCGGGTGGTAGCAGCAAGTGCCCTATTGGTAGAAGAGAGTATGTGTGTACACTTTGGGGGTGTAAGGAGTACATTGTTGAGTTGATGATAGTATGTGTTTGTCCCCCCCAAAGAGATTGCTCCTCATTTTGAGGCATGATCATTAACAAAAAAAATAAAAAATAGGAAATTAAAAAAAAAAATGGAATGAGAGCAGGAATCCGCTCCTTGACCTCTTAGAAAAGCATGGTGCCAAATTCTCCCCCATGGAGATGAATTGGGCACAGAATAATTGGTCCAACTTAGAGGGAGTTGTGGATCATATAGATTCCCTCCACAAGCAAACTCGTATGGTGGAGGAAAATGGAAAATCAATCACTTGTGCAGTTCCAGGAGCTGCTCTTTCTGCTGCCGTAGAGATCCACAATGAACAGCACACGGTAGAAACCCAAATTATTCAGTCCTTGCAGGAATTGGTTACAAAGACAAATCAGAAAACCTTGTGATCCTTCTCTGCCTTCTGATAGAAACTGGGCGTGCATATGAAGAGACTGGAAGTGGGTATTCTGATGTTAGTATCGAGGAGGTCCCCTATTCTGCTACAGAACTAGCCAAATTAAGGAAAGACTTTGGTTACACACCTAGGAAATCAGTATGTGTGGAAAGTGCCACTAACAGCGGGAGATCAGATCCTGTTGATTGAAAAGGAATCAGAGGGTTACCAGGGACCACCACTGGCAACCACTGTGCCCCGTGGTCCCTTACTCAAAGAGCTGATTATTGGGATGATTACTCCCCGGGACTACTCCCCTAGTGTTGATTGATTTGCCCCACACTGGTCCTGTCCCTTTAACCCTCAGGGAGACTCTTAACAAATACATCTGAAAGGCTCAAGATGATCAGGAGGAAATGTACAAAATTAGCTATCTGGATTTCACCTACCTTCTAACTTTGGTTCACTTGGGACCAGGAAGTTTTATGTTTGTTTTGTTTTCTTTTCCAGTTATGCTTCCTCTAACCTTGGTTCCTTTGGAACCGGGAAGTTCTCTCTTGTTTTCCAAATGCTAACGAATGCTGATCCTGTTTCTGTGCCTCACACGTTCCCTTCTCACTCTGCTCCTTTCTCTGGGATCCCTGTGGTATCATTAGTCTCTGTTTTGGACAGGAATCTTCTTCAGATTAATTTTTGTAATTGCTTATGATGACCTTATCACAGTCACTGGCTGGTCATGGGGCCATGCCCATACTGGCTGTCCTGGGCATATGGAAGTGAATTCTAATTCTAACAGAGGCTTAACCCTTTCAACCATGGTTAAACACAGTGATTAAATGCATTCAGGAAATGAATGGGGTCAGGATAGTACTGGCTGATTGCCCCCAACTCCGGAGAGATGCAGGATAAAGAATAAAAGTAGGGTGTCAGATTAACAAGTTATCTATGTGCATTGCTACACCCCTGCAGTTTTCCCTATCAGCACTGGGAACAAATCAGCAGTTATTATCTAGTGTATTATCTCAGTGGGAAAGAATTAATATAAAAAGTCCACCAGTTAATTGTAGATGCACTTGCCATAACTCAAATAATGTCTCCCTAGCTCTAAGTTGTGGAAGGTAAAAGAAATACTTTACCCACTGAATTTTGAAAGGTGATTTGGGACAATGCAAAAAAAATTTGAAAGAGAATTTCAATCTTGGTGGCATCTAGTTAATTTTACTACATCTTCCCTAACTCTGGCCACGCTTTGTCCTAAACATATGCAATGCTTTCGTCTACCAATCCTAATAATTGTGCTGGCGAATCACAATGGAGTGTGGTAGTGAGGGTTTCTGGCGCCCCGGAAGAATCGCGTTGTACGGGAAGAAGGGTCCCCCCTCCCGTGCCAATAGCTTTCAGTCCCGGTTATATAAGGCGTTTTTTTTCCCGCCAATAAAGCCATTTCCGTCCACCACATTGGTGCCGCAAGCGATGGACCGAGGGCCTTGGTTGGTCGCCGTCCTTCCAACCAGGTGCCACGCCTACCCCAGGCAACAAGTGGTGCCGAAACCCGGGAATGTCCCTGGACGGGTGAACGGCGGCCGGAGCGGCGGACAAGCCCGGCGGGGGATGGGGGCGCTCCCCCGGACCAACAAGGAGGATGGAAGCCCTTGTGAAGGTCTTATCCCAAGTACATAAGCAGTGGGGGATTGATTGTAAGCCCAAAGATTTTACCCTTGCAGTTGCGAGGCTTTTACAAATTGGGGTCATTGACCAGCCGGTGGATATTCTCCACCCAGAAGTGTGGGATAAATGTACTAAAGCGTTAGCTGAGGAGACGATGTCTTCGGGTTGTGGGAGAAAACCTAGAGTCGTGGGGAAGAGTCGTGCGGCCCTGCGCAGGCCATGCAGGAGCGGAGACCTGGAGGGCGGCAGAGAGCCGTTTGTTGGCCACCCCGGGACCGGGAGTCGGGGCGGCCACGCGGACTTTGCACCCCTCTGACGATGACGATTACATGTCCTCTCAATCGAACCCCGACCCGCCCACGGAGGGACAGAAACGTGCTAAGTCTTTCTGGGGTGGGTTAATCGAGGAGGCCAGGGCTGCCGCGGAGAAATCAGAGCCTGAGGAAGTTTGGGCTCGACCGCCCCCCTATGCGCCCCAAGATGGCGCCGAGCCAGAAGAGGGAGGGCGGGGGGAGGACGCCCTTGGCGGGAACATCGAGGAGGTGTTAGATAAAGGCGGTGGGAGCGACCGGGAAGGTGAGGGGAGCGTGAGTGAAGGGTGGAAAGCCAATCAGAGCGGCCGTCTGAAGAAATGCCGCTGTGGGGCGAACGTCCCGCCAGGCAGAGGGCGGGACGAACCAAGAGGGAGGGAACGGCCTGCCCGCAAGGGAGGCGGGCGGGGCCGGAGCCTAACAAAAAGGTACGGGAAACCGGAAGTGGCCGATCAGTCGGGCTGTGACTCCGGATCAGACACCAGCTGCGACGAGTGGTTCGCAATTGACTTAAATTCAGAGGAGGAGGGAATGAATACGAATAGAGTTAAGAGCCGAAATATTCCCATCCAAATTAAAGAGAAAACGCGAGGGGGAAAAATTCCCCTACATGGATTGGAGAAAAATAAAGATCGCATGCGCCGATTGGGCCCCATCGGCCACGCTAGCGTTCCCGGTCCGGGTGATGGAGGGGGACAAAGGGTCCACTCGCCAATAAATCCTAAGGATATACAAGCAATTGTTAAAGCAATTGCAGACAAAGGGCTTAATTCTGCCATGGTCTTCCACCCTCATAGACGGAGTTTTTGGGGGAGACGACATGCTCCCGTTCGATATAAAACAAACTTGTAGATGATCTTTGACGGAGCAGGGATGATTGTTTTTAAACAAGAATGGGAGGACAACTGTACGAAGCAACTAGCCCGAGTAACCGGAGCGGACCACCCGCTACACGGCTCCAGCCTGCAGCGGCTAATGGGTACAGACCCAACAATGGTTACCCCCCAGGCGCAAGCTCAAGGCATGCGGGCCCATGAAGTTATGACAACCACTCGTGCGGCCAGAGAAGCTATTCGTGTAGCCTCTAGAATTGTCGCCAAGCCATCGCCATGGTCCACAATAAAACAAAATGAAAGTGAGAGCTTTACGCAATTCGTAGACCGCCTTCAGGCAGCAGTCGACTCCTCGACCCTGCCCGCGGAAGCGAAAGGCCCGGTTCTTGCAGACTGCTTACGTCAGCAGTGTAATTCGAAAACCAAAGAAATCTTACGATCTCTACCACCGGGGTCAAGTATCGCGGACATGATTAAGCATGTCGTAAAGGAAGAGCATCTAGCCCCCATTCAGATGGCTGTTCGCACCGCAATAGCTAATGTGATGGCATGTTTTAAATGTGGCCAGGCGGGCCACGTTGTGGCAAACTGCCCTCAGTTGGGGGACCCGCCAGCAGCGCTCCCCCCGCACCAAAATCGACCCAGAGGACCGTGTTGGGTCTGTGGAAAGAAAGGACATTTCGCCAAGGAATGCAGATCTAAAAACCAGGGAAACGGGAGGGGGAGAGGGCACCCAGGCCGCGTACAGCCCTCTCCCACTTGGGACACGAGGCGGCCCAGTTATGCCAACCCCAGATGGGGCGAGGCGCCCCCGAACCCGCTGCCCCCTCGAGAAACAACCAGATTTATGGTCAACCACGACCACTAGTCGAACCTGTCAGCCCTTATCTCAGGGACAGCAAGAACCACCCCTTGGGGGCGAGACCCCAGGGTGGCCCTGGCGGTAAAGTGTGACAACCCACCGGTGGTGTGGGGGATCTGTTCTCTCTATAATAACCCCAATGGCACCACCATTAAGGTCCCCTTTTTGATTGACACCGGAGCAGATGTTACAGTTCTTCCCGAGCGACTGGCCCCCATGTTGGAAATTGGAAGACGCCCCCATGGTGGGCGGAGTTGGGGGATTAACCCGAGCTCTGGAAGAGCGCCCAATTAATAGCAATTACGCTTCACACTGAAAAGGGACCAGAGAAAGTTATTACCCTCTTCCCATATGTCATGCCAGGAGTCCCACCCCTGTTGGGGAGGGACGCTCTAGCCCTATTGAAAGCCAGGGTGACAAATTTACCATAAGGGCCACTG
Source organism: Lophura nycthemera (assembly GCA_021292215.1). Taxonomy (NCBI): domain Eukaryota; kingdom Metazoa; phylum Chordata; class Aves; order Galliformes; family Phasianidae; genus Lophura; species Lophura nycthemera. The sequence goes on from JADANK010000586.1 coordinate 24,998, forward strand.
CCGCATACCCACTCCCACCAATTAGACTGACGTGGAAATCGTCCGACCCAGTGTGGGTCGAGCAGTGGCCCCTGTCAAAGCCTCGAATGGATGCTCTTCTCGAGCTAGTCGACCGCGAACTACAACGAGGTCATATAGAGCCTTCCACTAGCCCATGGAACACCCCAGTTTTTGTAATATCCAAACGAACTGGCGAGGGGTTTCGCCTCCTCCATGACCTGCGTGAGGTAAATAAAAGAATCCAACCAATGGGTCCTGTTCAAACATTGCTGCCCATGAACTCTATGATACCAAAAGGACTACCCTGTGCTGTCCTTGATATTAAGGACTGTTTTTTCTCGATACCTCTGCATGAGGGGGACAGGGAGCGGTTTGCTTTTTCTGTCGTGTTCCCAAACAGCCAACGCCCCAACCTACGCTTCCAGTGGAAAGTGCTGCCTCAAGGAATGATCAACTCGCCAACTATCTGCCAGATTACAGTGGATCGGGCATTGGCACCGGTTCGACGCAGTAACCCGACCGCAACCATCATTCAATACATGGATGATATCTTAATTGCCGCACCGTCAGGGAGCCAGGTGGACCAGTTGGTGTCAATGGTCTCAGAAATTCTAAAAACAAACGGGTTCGAAATCGCGAGCGCGAAAGTTAAAAGAGGACCATGTGTAACTTTTTTGGGAGTGGGGATCACAAGTTCTTACGTGACTCCCCCCCAGATAAAAATCCGACGAGACATCAAGACACTCCATGATGTGCAACAGCTAGTAGGGTCCTTGCAATGGCTCCGCAACACTGTCCTGATCCCTCCCGAAATCATGGCCCCCCTGTACGATCTTCTAAAAGGAAAAAACCCATGGGAGCAAAAAACTCTAACGACGGAAGCAATGAATTCCCTTGATTTTATTGAGCAACAAGCATCGTCAAGCACGCTCGCGAGATGGAATCCAGATGTACCACTTGACCTGTATGTGCATTTTACTGAGGGAGGAGGAGTAGGGGCACTAGCCCAGGGGCCTCCTGAAAGAGCTCAACCAATACAATGGATAGTTCTGGGAAAACCGTCACGTGCATTCTCTCCAGGAGTTGAGTGCATTGGCAACCTCATCTTGAAAGGCAGAAAACTCGCCCTAAGACACCTAGGCATCGAACCCGCCAAGATATATTTACCCTTTCGCAAACAGCTCCCAATACAATCAGTGGCGATGTCAGAATATTTAGCTATAGCTCTCATTGGATTTGGCGGAGAAGTCCAGTATGCTACAAAGCCCCCCTGGACTCAAATGCTGGCAATTGTTGACATTGACCTTCCACCGAAGATCATGAACCGGCCCCAACAAGGACCAACGGTTTTTACAGATGCGTCCTCAGCAACCTCAACTGCAGCGGCAGTATGGCAATCAGGAGGAGAATGGCACTGCATTAAAATGACCGATTGTGCGCTCTCAGTTCAGGAATTGGAAGCAACAGCCGTAGTACTAGCATGTGGACTGTTCCCAATGGAACACCTGAACATAGTGACTGATTCGATGTTTGTAGCCAAGCTCTGCTTGGCCATGTCGGGACCCGGTGTGTCAACATCCACAACAGCTCTAATGCTGGAAGAAGCACTTTTCTCCCGAAAAGGCACCATATCAGTCATCCATGTCAACAGCCACAACCCAATCAAAGGATTTTTTCAAATCGGTAATGACAGAGCAGACGCTGCTGCAAAAGGGCTGTGGACGCTAAAAGATGCCCGTCAGTTACACGAGTCTCTCCACATCGGAGCTAAAGCGCTAGCGAAGAGATGCGGGATCTCAGTCAGTGACGCAAAACACATAATTGCCACGTGTCCCCACTGCCAGAAAGCACCACTGTGGTCTAGTGGAGTCAACCCCAGAGGCCTTAAGGCCTCCGAGGTGTGGCAGACGGATTTCACACTATGTCAATTGCTGAAACCTCGAGCGTGGCTAGCAGTAACTGTAGATACATACAGCGGAGTGATCGTGGCCACACAACACCTTAGAGCCGACTCCAAAGCAACCATCCAGCATTGGCTTACAGCCATGGCGTGGCTTGGCGTCCCTAGTCAGATTAAAACAGACAATGGTCCAAACTTTGTCTCTAAATCAGTCCAGGCATTTGTTCTGAAATGGGGCATAACCTTAACACGCGGCATCCCATATAACAGCACAGGACAAGCCATAGTTGAACGAGCGAATCAAACGCTGAAGTCCAAATTAGAGGTATTGGCAAAAACAGAAGGTTTTGCCAATGCTGTTCCCCCGAGAGACCAAGCACGCCTGCTAGCAACCGCTCTTTTAGCACTAAATCAGTTCCCTAGGGGGGAAGAGGTGGATAGCCCCACACAAAAACACTGGGCCACTCGAGCGCTAGAAGAAGGCCCGTTAGTTGTAATTAAAAACGAGCTGGGAGAATGGGAACGAGGGTGGAGGCTAGTCCTGACAGGGCGAGGATATGCGGCAGTCAGAAAAGATGGTAAAGTTAAGTGGTGTCCACTTAAGTCTATTAAACCGGACCTTCACAACAAAACTAACGAAAACTGTGAGTTTCTGTCCACAGGACTGGATCATCGGACGCCCTTGTAACCCGTGCACCCCGATGGTGAGAGAGGACGACAAGTTGACAAAACACCCTGATATCTACCTCAGCAGGACCAGTCGCGATGATCGTAATGACACTGATCTTCGGACCCTGCATACTGAATAGACTTGTATCATTTGTTAAGAGCCAATTAGAAGAGGCTGACATCACATTGGTAGAGCAACAACAACTGTTATAAGAATGTTCTTGTTCAGAGCACCTTGTTTTCTATTCGAGTTTTCTATTGAAGATTGTTCTATTCAAGTTTTCTATTGAAGATTGTTATATATTGTTATATTTTACCTAATTTAATTGTGCATAGGGAGGGGGGAAATGTGGTAGTGAGGGTCTGGCGCCCGGAAGATATCGCGTTGTACGGGAAGACAGGGTCCCCCTCCCGATAGCCAATAGCGTTCAGTGCCCAGGTTATATAAGGCTGTTTTTCCCGCCAATAAACGCCATTTGCCGTCCACCACATTGGTGTCTGCGAGCTGATGGACCGAGCGGCCTGTGATTGGTCGCCGTGCCGTTCCTGAACCAGGTCGCCACGCCTACGATAGGCCAACATGGAGTTGGGTTTTTTTTCCTGCAAAGAAGAAAGAATCCCAAATGCTTGTGGAGAAAGAAGACTCAGGGATTTCCTCTTCTTTCTCGCTAGCAGATCTTGACGCTCTCCTGTTCCTGCCTGTGGGCTGCTTGTCATGCCAGAGTCCTGCAGTCTCCAGAAGCTACCCCACATGCTACCAAAACAGATCATGGACCTGGATTCAGGCATTCCTCATTCTCCCACTGCATGAGCTCTCATGGAGCAGCATGCTCCTCAAAAGTGGTCATGGTCATTTTGTGCAGTTACACAGTGTTTGTGTACTTACTTTTGTACTTATGTAGGAATGGAATGTTGTTTCTGCATTAGAACTAATAACGTCAGTATTTTATGTAATTGTTTCTGCTCCCATCTTGTGTTGTTTGTCAGTACTAATAGCTCTTTTTGGAAGTGTATTTCATCAGGAGTCTCTGAGGGTCTGCTTCACTTGTCTTTTAGATGAATTTTCCACATTGGTGCTTGCTCAGTAGGTAGATGGAGTAATGTATGGGTACAAGGACTGCAGCTCTTGTCTGTCCAGCCATCTGGAATATCTCTGATCCTTGAGTTCCAGACAGCTTAGACATCACGCTCCTAAACAGTGTGATAATGACTTTAGAAATCCAAAATCCTTGACAAGGATATCAGTAGGGGCTCTTAATTTCAAGACACTGAAGTTTTTTGGTACTACTGGACAGAACCAGGACCTCAGTGGATGATAGAAAAGTAATGAGAGTATTTTTAACAAGTAAAGAGAAATTGTTTTTCGATGTTGCCAATCAAACAAACCTCATTGGAAGCTTGGATGACCCGAAGGCAGACAACTAAGTGTGACCAAGGGTGTGTTGAAATGAAGGAGGTAGGCTACGCCCCCCCCCCCCCCCCCCCCCCCCCCCCCCCCCCCCCCCCCCCCCCCCCCCCCCCCCCCCCCCAAACAGGCTTCCGGTGGATGCTGTGGTAGGACATGGGCTATCTGGAATTACCCCTGTTCCCGCCTGTTCCTCCTCCCTATCCCCATGTGTTTCTGGTACCGATGTGAGGTTTTGTCTTTCTCTTTCCTTCGGGGATGGGGATACTCCACGATCAGGATGGTGTTCATCTTTCAAGCCGGGGTTGCAGTGCTGATGTGCCCCTGATCCCTTGAAAGGGGGTATTGATCCTTTCATCATTACTTGATGGTGACAGTTACGTAGCTGGTGTCCCAATGAATGGCGGTGAAAAACTGTGGGCCCTCCCGTGTTGGTGCAAGGACGCTACTAAGCTCATTGGGTTTGAGAGCAGGAATTACAACAGCCATAGAGGACGCCAATACCACTCCTTCTCTGTCTGGCAGCTTATGTGAATCCCTGAAGTTACAGTCCCACAATTTGTAGAGGTTCTTTGGGCTTGATGTCTGTTGTATCTGCGCTCACATGGTGTTTTTCACCAGTATTCTCCTCGTTCCCCCCCATCTTTAGGACTGCCCAGTAACTGAGAGATGTCAGTGCCTTCTGTCTCTCCCAGTAGTAGGGGTGGTTCTTTCTTTTGGGTTCAGTATCATTTCTTGCCATTATGGAGTGTTTCTCTTCCTTTCCTTTGTTTTCCAGGCTGTTAATTGACGCCTCCTTGGAACTACAATGACCCAAACACAGACTACTATGCATTGACCAAGTGAGATGCAAAAAGAAGAGGTAGGCTCCAAAACAGGCTTCGGTGAGTGCTGTGTATGACTTGTGGTTTCTAGAATGACACCTAATTCTTACTAACCTGTGTTGTTTAGTATCTCATGTGGAGGTTTCTTTTCTCCTTCCAGGACTGGAGACTCCAGATGCTATTGCCCTTCCTGATCTCTTCGGGTTGCAGTGTTGGACATGCCCAGATGCTTGGAAAGGGGTAATTCCTTCATCCTTATTAGAAGGTGATCTCTACTTGTCTTGTGTTCAACAGGTGGCATTGGAGAACTGTGGCCCTCTGAGCCGTGCGAGGACTCTACTGAGACTCTTGGTGGCTACAGCAGGAAACCAGAGCCATAGATGGGTGCCAAGATGCACTCCTTATTTTGTCTGACAAGCTATGTTGACCCCTGAGGCCATTCCCACACTTGTAGAGGTCCTATATGCATGGCATTGGTTGTCCCTCATGCTCACTTTGTATTTACCAGATGTTCTCCTTATTTTACAACATCTTCTCCACCATATACTTACAAGCAAGTGTTCCACTTGGTCTCCATGTCTCGCTCTGGCCAGGTAGATGTGGTGTGCCAACAAAACAAAGCATGCAGAGCCCTGAGAAGAAAAAAACAGAAGAGAAGCTGTCCTGGGTGAGAGAGGAGAAGCGTCCCTTGAAGGGATGCTCCACTGGCACTGCCTCTTGCATCCACTGCCTGCACGTTCCTTCCCTCTCCTTGTCTTCCAGGGCTCACAAAGTCCAAACGTATCCTGATGGAGTTCAACTCTAGCTTGACCAACACTCACCACGTCCACAGTAGCTGGCTTAGGGCTCCCAATTACCAATGGGATGTCTGTGCCTTCTGTCGCTCCTACCAGACATGGGTTTGTTCTTTTCTTTTTGGGTTCAATATCATTTCTTGCCATTATGCAATGTTTCTTGTTTCTCTTTTCTTGTGTTTCATGTTGTCAATCTGTGCCTCATTGGAGCTACAGCGACCCAAATGCTGAACTGCTCTGCTTTGACCAAGTGAGATGCAAAAAGAAGAGGTAGGCTCCAAAACAGGCTTCCAGTGAGGGCCATGTATGACTTGGGGTTTCTAGAGTTAACTACTTCTTTTCCAGTTCCCTTTCCAGTTCTCTTTCATTTTCTTTATTCCCCCCCTTTTTCTAATTTATTTTCATTTTCTAATTCGCTTTCTAATTCTAATGCTTTCCTTTCCTCTGATTCCTTTTCCAATTCCTTTTATTTTTTTCATTTCTGTTTCTGAATAATTTTCTAATTTTTTTTTTTTCCTTTCTTTTCCTTTTTACCTTTTTCTTTTTTCTCCTTTTCATTTTCTAATTCTTTTGTTTCCTTTTCTACTTCCTTTTATTTTTCTTTCTAATTTATTTTCTCAAGTCTTTTTCCAATTCTTTTTTGTTTTGAATTCTTTTTCTATTTCTCTTTCTAATTCTTTCTTTTTCTTTTGCTAATTCTGTTTCCAATTCTGTTTCCATTTCCAATGGTTTCTTTCTCTTTTCTTCATCATGTTCCTTTTCTTTGTCATATTCCTTTCCATATTTTATTTTCTCATATTACATTCCATTCCTTTTCATCCAATTTTTTTCCTTTAACCATAATTTTCCATTCCCTCTCTAATCTTTCTTTTTCAAACTTTTTCTTCCTGTTTCTATCTATTTTGTTTTTCGATTTTTTTTTCTTTCTTTTCCTATTCTTTTTCCTTTGAAGTTTTTTTTCCTTTTTCTGTTCTTTTTTCTTTTCAACCCAGTTCTGTGTTCCTTTTTTCTGAAATTTTCTATTTTTTTCCTAGTTCTTTGTCTAATTCTAATTTTTTTTCTAATTTTCCTTTTTCTCATTCTTTTCCTTTTCTTTTTCCAATTCCTTTTCATTTCCTTTTTCCATTTCTCATTCTAATTTTAATTCTTCCCTTTTTATAATCTTTCTTTTTCTAA
>JADANK010000587.1:0-30692 GCA_021292215.1 Lophura nycthemera
GGCTGGCGATGGTGTGTGTGCCAGGGGCCCAGGGAAGGGATCCCCTTTCCAGGCCCCTTTGCTTGAAGGCAAGGCAGGAGTAACAGAGGGGCTGTCCGCCCTGATGCATGGAGCTGGCTGGAAAGGAGACAGCACCAGGCATCTCCCCACAGCGCACACTCCAGGCACTGCTCCTGCCTCTGCCTCCAATTCATGCCTGGTGCTGACCACACACACCTTGCTCACCTCATGCTGAGGGCCCACATCTTCTGCTCCCTCACAAACTGACACATTCTACTCAGGCCTGACATCTGCAGCCACAGATGAAGCTGAAGATGTGGCCTCCACCTCACCAGGTGACTCATTGGATGTGCTGGATGTGATGCTGACTGCCTCTGCTGCAGCATCTTCCTCAGAGGCACATCCCCAGTCTTCCTCCACATTCTCCAGTGTCAAAGGGCAAGGACAGGAGGGTGGGTGCATGCCCTCATCTGTCACCGCAGTGTCTCTGGCATCCAGTGTGCCCTCAGCAGTGCTGGCAGCACTGTCGCTGTCATCACTGGACTCTTCCAGCACAACTGGCGGTCTAACAGGCCACGTTCGGGAGTCACCAGACTCAAGAAACCAGTTACCAGCCCATGATGTCATGGGCTGGATGCTCGGCATGCCCTGACAAGCGCCAACATTATTGAATGCGTCACCTCTTGCCTGGAGCCTTCGCTGCCTGGGGCTTCTCACATTCCTTGGCCAGGAAATATTCCAGTGTGACAACACCTGCTCGTTTCTGTCCTCCTCACGAATTCTCCGCATTGCTGGGATCATAGGAGAGTACCCAGAGGGCTCCCTGTTGATCTCGCTGGGATCTGGCAGTCTCCGTGCTTCTCCCAGACCTTGTCTGGAGGATTCAGGCATGGCCATAGCTGATTCTTCTCTTTCTTCTCCCTCGGACATTGGCAAGGGGAGCGATACTGCATCAGCCTCCTCTGCGGAGCGTGCAGCCTCGGAAGAATCTGAGCTTTCTGCATCTTCCAGCACTGAGGCAGGCAGAGGCTCAAGGTGCCCTGCAGGCCCTGGATCAGCATCCAGAAGAGATGGTGAACACACAGTGTGTGCCTCATCAGATGGGGCAAGAGATGCAACTTGCAGGGTGCCAGATGACTGTCCTGCCGTTTCTATCTCTGCAGCCTCTTCCAACTCTAGCTGTGACTCCTGAACTATAACATCTCTGGCTGAGGAATCATCAGAAGCAGAAAACTGGCCCTCAGCCCTCGATGTCACACTGCAGGCGCTCAGCGTGCCCTGCGCACTGTCAGCTGCATTGGCACTGTCTTCTGTTGCTTGGGGCCTTAGCAGCCTGGGCACGCTCATGCTCTTTGGCCAGGAGATGTTCCAGTTGGACAGCATCTGGTCCCTGGGATGGCTTGCACGCCCACGCTCTCTGCACTTGCTGGCACCACCGACACACGGATCCATTGCCCCGTGCTCTGACCCAGCAGTCGACTCCGACACCAAACACGCATGAACGCACTGATCAGACAGGACTCAGCCAGGAGAGAATAAAGACAACGCTGAATCAGAATTGTACGTCTACAGGACTGAGTTTGTCATCTCCGGGAGCTGCCTGGTGTTTGCAGCTTTGTGCCTCTCCTCTCGCTGTCCCCTGATGCAGCTGCAGGTGCAAACCCTGCGCAGAGCCCGGAGCACACTCCTGATGACAGCTGGCATCCGGCGGCGAGCCGCTGCGTGTGGTGCGGCAGCGGTACCTGTGGGGGACAGAGAGCTGTAGGCAAGGGGCAGAGGCAAGGCCCTGCCTGCCACCCACCACCGTGGAATTTCCCTGGGAGGACTGGCCTGGACATGGCAGCGCATGGAACACTGTCAGCCTCCATGCCACTTGGTGGGCTGTCTGAGCTCGAAAGGCCCCTCCCTGGGATTGCTTTCTGCTCAGGCGCGTACCTGGGCCATCCTCTGGTGCGTCTCTTAAGCACACAGAGCTCTGTGCACGTTCTTTGGCCTCTGCAGAAAGCTGTGTGGAGACAACACCCCTGTACGCCACTGGCTGGCGATGGTGTGTGTGCCAGGGGCCCAGGGAAGGGATCCCCTTTCCAGGCCACCCCCCCCACTTTTTCCCTTTTGCCCCTGTTTTTTTCGTTTTTTTTTTTCCCCCCCTTTCCCCCCCCCTTTTTTTTTGCCCCTTCCCTCCTTTTTTTTTTGCCTTGAAGGCAAGGCAGGATAACAGCGGGCTGCCGCCCGATGGCATGAGCTGGCTTGGAAAGGACGACAGCACCATGGCATCTCCACACAGCGGCACACCTCCAGGCAATGCCTCCTCGCCTCTTGCCTCCAATTCATGCCTGGTGCTGACACACACACCCTTGCTCAACCTCATTGTGAGGGCCCACATCTTCTGCCTCCCTCACAAACTGACACATTCTACTCAGGCCTGACATCTGCAGCCAAGATTGAAGCTGAATGAAGATGTGGCCTCCACTCACAGGTGTACTCATTGGGATTTTGCTGGATGTGATCTGAACGCATCGCTGCAGCATCTTCCTCCGAGCACATACCCAGTCTTTCCTTCCACATTCTCCAGTGTAAAGGGCAAGGACAGGAGGGTGGGTGCATTGCCTCATCTGTCACCGCAGTGTCTCTGGCATCAGTGTGCCCTCCGCCAGTGCTGCAGCACTGTCCGCTGTCATCACTGGACTCTTCCAGCACAACTGGCGGTCTAACAGGCCATCGTTCGGGAGTCCACCCGACTCAAGACAACCAGTTACCCGCCACTGATGTCATGGGCTGGATGCTCGGCTATGCCCTGACAAGCGGCCAAACATTAGTGAATTCGTCACCTCTTGCCTGGAGCCTTCGCTGACTGGGGCTTCTCACATTCCTGGCCAGGAAATATTCCAGTGTGCCAACACCTGCTCGTTTCTGTCCCTCCTCACGAATTCTCCGCATTGCTGGGATCATATGGAGAGTACCCAGAGGCTCCCTGTTGATCTCGCTGGGATCTGGCAGTCTCCGTGTTGTTCTCCCAGACCTTGTCTGGAGGGGATTCAGATGGCCATAGCTGATTCTTCTCTTTCTTCTCCCTCGGACATTGGCAAGGGGAGCGATAATGATCAGCCTCCTCTGCGGAGCGTGCAGCCTCGGACGAATCTGAGGCTTTCTGCATCTTCCCAGCACTGAGGCGGCAGCGGCTCAGGTGCCTGCAGGCCCTGGGATCAGCATCCAGAAGCGATGGGAACACCACAGTGTGTGCCTCATCAGATGGGGCAAGCGATGCAACTTGCAGGGTGCCAGATGGGGACTGTCCTGCCGTTTCTACTCTGCAGCCTCTTCCAAACTCTAGCTGTGACTCTGAACTATTAAACATCCTGGCTGAGAATCATCGAAGCAGAAACAACTGGCCCCTCAGCCCTCGATGTCACACTGCAGGCGGCTCAGCGTGCCCTGCGCACTGTCAGCTGCATTGGCACTGTCTTCTTTGATTGGGGCCTCTAGCAAGCCTGGGCACGCTCATGCTCTTTGGCCGGAGATGTTCCGTTGGAAGCCATCTGGTCCCTGGGATGGCTTGCACGCCCCGCTCTCTGCCAGCTCTGCTGGGTCACCCACCGCCCCCGGATCCATTCGCCCGTGGCTCTGAGTCAGTAGTCGCACGTGGAGAGACTGACCGAGACATTGGTTGCCAAAGGGACAAGGCCATGATGTGATCAAGTTGGTGAAATGAACCAGTACACTCAATACGTAATCAAGGCAAGGACGCTGTGCCTTTGCCTTGGAAAGCGGTAACAGAAACCGGATGGCGCTGAGGCTGGGAGTTTGTCGATATAGGGAGGCAGAACGCAAAGGCTGCCGTGAAGGTCGATCTCACAGTTGAGGAATTTCCAATCATGAGCTTCGCTTTGGCAATATGGAGGAGCTAATTATCTCATGTATAAATAGGTCTGATTGTACGAAAAAGTTTGAGACCGGTTAGCATGATAGCAGGCGAGATCTTGTCTTCCCGTGGTCCTTTCTCCATAAACCCAATGGTGGCCCCGACGTGCTAGGAAATTCGGGTCCCTAACGCAGTGGGGCCGGCGAAAGACTCCGAGAAAGCAGATGGTGCCGCGCCTCAGGACACTCTGTTGAGACTGACCGATATCTTCGGACACCCGCGAGACGAGAGTGGGACTACGTTGGGTTCGGTTCCCGCAGCTAGACGGACGGCGAAAGAGTAAAATAGAACATCCGCGCCCCGATGCGACCCACAGCGGTGGGACTCAGCGCTACGATGCGCCGAAGGCCTGGAGGTCCTGCACGCCCGGGTTACGAGGAGAGTATGGACAGGCAAGCAGCATATGGAATTATTTACGCCTTTCTTGAGGAAGCGGCGGCACATTTAGGGAATAGATTTAGATAAGGATCCCCTGCTTTCACGACGGTAACGATACCCGCACCACGCCTCAGGCATTCCCTGCGAGTCCAGGCCGCTAGCAATTTCTGCATCTGTCACCAGGGGAGGGATCTCAGTGTATCCCCCCCTCAAGTTTTGTTCAGCGCCCGCGGGAAACTCGCGCTGTCCCAGGGGGCCGGCCAAGTCGGACTCGGCAGAGGGCCTATAATTCGGGGGAAGGCTGGGAGATGTGGTCCCTTGTTAGCAAACAGGGGATGGAGGCGGGCGATTGCCCGACCTCTTTACAGGCGGCCAACGGCAGGCAGGTTCAGCGTTCCCGGTGGTGTATGCGCCCTTGCGCAAGGGGGAATTGCAGGGCTACTATGACGAATTGGACTGGAAAAGTTATTCAGTTGCGAGCCACAGTGGGGGTCCTACGGGTGACTAGTGAGGCCAGTTAACCAAATGCTTAGACTATATTTTAGTGCCAATACCTCTCCTGCCTGCAGATATTTTAAGGCAGTAGCTAGCTAATATATACCCCCCATCAGCTCACTCTTGTTTAACGCCCCACTGGCAGCATGAGGCTCACTATCCGCCACAGTGCAACAGGGGTCCGGGATCCGCTAGCAGGGGGTCACAGTTGATCATCTGATGGGTCTTGCGTCAATGGGTACGGTTCGGAGGCACGGGCACTTTCTGGCCCTGACATTTTTCGGGAAAGTTATCGGATACAGCAGGAGGAGCCATGAATAAGATTAAAAGCCCCTGGAGGTACGCCTATGTATATGGGCTAAAGCAAGGACGGAATGAGCCGTTAGGTGACTTGTCGGGACAAGATTATGGAGGCGTTTTTTTACAAGGGGCTCATCGTGTCGAGCACATGCAGGAGCTTTGCTTGACCAAATGTGTATTGCCGACTGGTAATTCTTCGACCCGATTCCTTGTTGGCACTTATGCCTGGGGGATTTGACGCTTCCGGAACCTGCTAGAGAAGGCTGCTTCATTCCCGACGGGGGATCGCAAGCCCTGTTAGTCAGTTGCCTTTGCAGTCATTAGGGGAAGGGCTGAAAGAACGGCAAAGGGTTTTTCAGCATCAGTCACCAATCAGACACTCACAGGTGTTAGCAGCCCTGCACCCCTCAGGAGGTCAGCTCACGGTAAGTTGGCGATGAAACCAAGGGAGGACACGTCTTTCCTGCTATCATGATCAACAGGTTCTCACACTTTATTACGTACAATATAACTGTTTCTACATTGAGATAATTAGCCCATACATATTGCAAAGCCGAAGATCATGATTGTAATTCCCAGCTGTGAGAATCGACCTTCCACGGCTAGCTTTGCCTGGTTTCGCCTCCCCTACATTACAAACTCCCAGTCATGCCATCCTGTTTTCTGTTTACACTTTCAAGGCAATCGGCACAGCGTCCTTGCCTTGAATTACGGTATGCTTGTTACTGTGTTTCGCCAACTTGATTCATATCATTGGCCCTTTTCTTGCAAACCATGGTATCAGTCAGTCTCTCCACTACGGCAATCTCGCTCCTCAACAGTTCCCCGCCTGAAGTGCTTTCGCCTAACTGTGGAAGCCCGGGACACGTTCGCCGTTGAGTGCCGAGCGACTTGGATTTGGTGTGGCAAGCGGTCAGTCACAACACACATAATCGCCAAGCCTGAAGTCTGGGAGGGTCGGGGAAACGTGAGAGGCGCGGCGCGGCGCTCCGGGGCGGCGGCGGAGCGCGGACGGCGCCACGGAAGCGCTCGGGGCCGCTTGGCGCCATCCGCCTCTGGCCGCGGGTGACGCCGCCTACGGAGGGGCTGCGAATCGCAGCGCCGCCGCCCTCAGAGCCCGCGGCGCCACGGGGGCGGAGCGAATCAGCTTCTCACGCTTCGCGTCCTGCGCTGTGGAGATGAGACGTGAGGGAGCGCGAGCGGTTCGGCTCGTCGGGACGCGAGCGGGGGGAGCGCGGCCCTCATCCCGGGTCCCGTTCGTCCACGCATCGCGTCGGCCCCGCCGGCGATCCGTGAGGAGCCCCCCCCCGGCCCGTCCGGCGGCCGGCAGGTGCTGCGGCCCCCCGGCCCCGGCCTGAGCCCGGCATCGCTTCACAGCTGGACGGCCCTTCTCTGCCCTGAGTGATTCATCTGACAGGGGACGACAGGCAGCCAGACGTGGCTTGGTGGAAAGCGTGCCCCGTTGGTGGAGCCCCACGGGTGCAGGCAATGGATGCCATGCAGGCTCTTCTGATGGAGCCTCGCTCCAACGGCCCACCCCTGCGGGTGACCTGCAGATCAAGGACCGTCCCAACAGGCAGTGAAGCTCCTCACCAATTGTTGGTGCATCGTGCTGGGATTGGGCGGAGGGACGCGGCCTGAACCGATTTTTCTTCCTCTGCTGCTGGGGACAAAGTGCAGCACAAATGATTGCACGCGGCACAGGAACAGAGACAGCATTCCGCGCCCATCTTGGGGCCAAGATCGGTGAACGTGTCGGTACCGCTGCTGAGCAAGAAATAAGACTATTTGAAGCCTTCTTGCAGGGGTCTCCATAATCTTGGGATTCAAATCATCATTGCTTGTTGGTAAACTGTGTGTCTGCTTGGGTTGTGGGGCGTGGGTTTTGTTAAATTGCGGGGGCTGTGCAACAGAATCAGCTGGGTACATCAGACAAGTCGAGCTTTTTGGTCTGTAAGTGGTTGTGAAGCCCGTTGGCAAGGAGGACACTGCCGTGCGAGCTTTGGAGCACTCCACGGGGGCGGCCCTATTCTCTGACAATAGGATTTTGAAGTGCGGAGCGCGGGCCCTCGCCCCCCACTTCCGCGGGACGCTCACCCACCTGTTGCAAGGGCCCCTGCCCTTTATCAGTTATACATTATATAGACGGCCGTGCGGTCAGCCTACACTGGCACCCTACGCGACAGTTAAAACTGCAGGGCCGTTGGTCGTGCCTGCTAGGCGTCCTACAAGCAACTGTGATACATCTGGGTCCCCCACAGCCTAAGCAGAAATTGGTTACAATAGCTAAACCAAGCCAGTGCCAAGAACGCCTTCTGCCTAGCGCTTTCTTCCCCTGGTAACCCTTTCTTTCCCACCTGTCTGGTAGGTTCTAAAAAAAAACCCTTGGATGACCCCCATTACCGAATGCAACTTCCAGCTTTTTTTTCGGGCATCAATCAAATCAACCAATCATATTGCAAGATACCTGGGACAGTGGTGCCCTATTTCCAACCTGCTAATCTCGAGCCCCAGGAACTAGAGCTTACTGGGCACCGTGAAGCTGACTGGGTTTTTGCTCTACTTTATTGGCACGATGTGCATCTCTTCCAGTCCAGAAAATCAGGCGCCAACTACTCCATACCCCAACACTTGTTAATGCCAGCCACCGTATACCTAAAATGCAATCGGCATTGGTGTAATTATACGAGCCCAAAATTAGATCCTCTATCTATCCAACACTCCTATCTCCACTGCCTCATGGGCTATTTCTTATTTGTGGGGACAGAGCTGGTCCGGAATTCCCTCGAAGTTGGTGGGAGGACCATGTTACTCTAGGTCGTTCTAACCTTACAACCTCCAAATACCTCTATGATCTACCAATAATAGAGAAACACCGTAGATTAGGCGAGATCATGCATTCATCCTACCAGCCAGATGTAAAGACAACGTGGAGTTTTGGTCTGTATCAGAACGGGTTTTTGCCTCTTTCCTTGCCCCTGGTGTCGCACTCAGAGACCAAACATGCATGAGTGACAGATCAGACAGCATTCAGGCAGGATAGAATAAAGATAGCATTTAATCAGAATTCTATGTTGACAGGATGGAATCAGAATTCTGCACTGACAAGATGGAATCAGAATTCTACGTTGACAAAATGGAATTAGACGTCTCTGGGGTGCTGCCTGGTGTTTGCAGCCTCGTGCTTCTCCTCTCGCTGTCCCCTGATGCAGCTGCAGGTGCAAACCCTGCGCAGAGCCCGGAGCACACTCCTGATGACAGCTGGCATCCGGCGGCGAGCCGCTGCGTGTGGTGCGGCAGCTTTGGGAGGACCGTGGGGGCCGAGAGCTGTAGGCCCGGGGATTACGGCATGTGCAAGGTTCCTTGCCTGCCACCCACCAACCGTGGATTTCCCGGGAGGACTGGCCTGGATATGGCCAGCGATGGACCACTGTCAGCCCCATGCCACGTGGGGGCCCATCTTGAGCTTTGGACAGGTCCCTCCCTGGGATTGTTTTCTGTCTTGGGATGTACATTGGGCCTCCTCGGTGGCAGTCTCGCAGGCCACGGAGCTTCTGTGCACATTCCTTCAGCCTATGCAGAACCACCTGTGTGAAGAGAAGAAAACAACACACCTGCTATGCACGGCTGGTGGAGGTGTGGGTGCCAGGGGTTCCCGGGGCGGGATCCCCTTTCCAGGCCCCTTTGTGAAGGCCAAGGCAAGGGAAACAGAGGGGTTGTCCACCCTAATGCATGAGCGGTTGGGAAAGGAGGAAGATTCCAGGGCATCTCACAACAGCCCACCACTCCAGGTCACCGCTCCTGCCTTGCCTCCAATTCATGGGTCCTGGTGCGAGCCACACGCCTTGCTCACCTCATGCTGAGGGCCTCACATCTTCTGCCTCCCTCACAAGTCTGACACATGTCCTCAGTCATGGAATCTGCAGCTACAGATGAAGCTAGAACCATGGCGTCCACCTCACTAGACGGCTTCATCGGAATTTTGTGTGGATGTGATGCTGACTGCTCTCTGCCGCAGCATCTTCCTCAGCGCACATTCCCCAGTCTTCCTCCACCTTCTCCAGTGTTGACGGGCAAGGACAGGAGGGGGTGCATGCACTCCATCTTCACGCATTGTCTCTGGCATCCAGCGTGCCCTCAGCAGTGCTGGCAGCACTGTCGCTGTCATCACTGGACTCTTCCGGTATAACTGACAGTCTAACAGTCCACTTTCGGGAGTCACCAGAGTCAAGAAACCAGTTACCAGCCCGTGATGTCGTGGGCCGGATACCTGGCATGCCCTGATGAGCGCCAACATTATTGAATGCGTCACCTCTTGCCTGGAGCCTTCGCTGCCTGGGGCTTCTCACATTCCTTGGCCAGGAAATATTCCAGTGTGACAACATCTGCTCGTTTCTGTCCTCCTCACGGAATTTCTCCGCATTGCTGGATCATAGGAGATAGTACCCAGGAGGTGCTCCCTGTTGCATCTCGCTGGGATCTGGGCAGTCTCCGTGCTTCTCCCAGACCTTGTCTGGCGGATTCGGGCATGGGCCATCATAGCTGATTCTCTCTTTCTCCTCCCTCGACATTTGGCAAGGGGAGCGGATCCTGATCAGCCTCCTCTGCAGAGCTTTGCAGCCTGTCGGAAGAATCTGAGCTTTCTGCCACCTCCAGCACTGAGGCAGGCAGAGAGGCTCTCAAGGTGCCCTGCAGGGCCCTGACAGCATCCAGAAGGAAGAGCAGAGATGGTGGAACACACAGTGTGATGCCTCATCAGAGGGGACCAGAGATGCAACCTTGCAGTGTGGCCAGACGCATGACTGTCCTGCCGTTTCCTATCTCTGCAGCCTCTTTCCAACTCTAGCTTTGACTTCCTGAACTATAACATCTCTGGCTGAGGAATCATCAGAAGCAGAAAAAACTGGCCCTCAGCCCTCGACTTCGTAACATGCCGGCGCTCAGGTGCCCTGCGCACTGTCAGCTGCACTTTGCACTGTCTTTCTGTTGTGGGGCCTTAGCAGCCTCGGGCCACGCTCATGCTATTTGGCCAGGAGATGTTCCCAGTTGGCACAGCATCTGGTCCTTCTTCGCATCATCCGGATTCTTGGATTGCTGGGTGAACTGGAGGCTATCATATGCCTCCCGTAGACCCTCTCTGCGGATCTTGCAACCTCTGTTCTTCTCCCAGAGGGTGGTTGGAGCATCAGGCATGGTGCTAGCTGTTTCTTCTTCTTCTCCCTCGCATGCTCTCCAGAAAAAAGGTGCTGCATTGGCCTCCTCTGGAAAGTATTCAGCCTTGGAAGAAGTTGAGTTTTCCCCATCTTCAGGACCTGTTACAGGCAAAGCCTCAAGGTGTCCTCCAGGCCCAGGGTCCGCAGCCAGAAGAGAAGCCGAAGGCATGCTGCCTGCCTCATCAGGTGAGGCAAGAGATGCGCTCCACAGTTTGCCAGATGAACATCCTGCGGATTCCCTCTCAGCAGTCTCTTCTAATTCTTGCAGCTCAACCTGCACTCCAACATCCCTGGTTCGGGAACCACCAGAGGCAGGAATCCGAGCCCCAGTCCTCGATGTCGCGGAGCGTACGCTCAGTCTTCCCTGAGCAGTGTTGGCAGCACTGGGCCTGGGCACGCTCACAGAGTTTGCCCACCGTGCGTTGCAACTGGACAACATCTGCGGTGTGTGCTGAGGTCTCGGGGCAAGGATTGGGAGTCTGCTGCCCCTACTGCCCACGGCACGTGCTCTGCCTCTTGGAGATGGGGTGGAAGAGGCTGCTGCTGGCAGAGCAGGCAGCTTTAAGAACCACAGAAGGCTGCTGCTGCACGCCTGGGTGTGAAGCTGCAGGGCAGCCCCGCCCGCCTTAAGCGAGGCAGCAAGGGGGCTGTGAGGCTGTCCTGGCCTTGCCCTACTGGCACCGCCGCAGGGTCGCCGCCACCGGGGAAACTGCCGCCCGCCCGCCTGCAAGAGAAGCCGTGGAAGAAACGGCCGACTGTGAGCCAGCGGTCCTCGCCGCTCGCGCCACGCAGCACGAGGGCAGCGCTTCAGCCCGCGGCGCTGGCCGCCGCTCCCGCTTCCCCCGCAGCCGCACCGGCATCAGGGCCCGTCCCCGCGCGGCGCGGGAGGCGTCCGGGGCCCCGCCTCCCTCGGGGCTCCCTACCTGTGCGTGGCGGTCTTCCAGGAGGACGCGCGGCCTTCTCCGGGCCGGGCTAGCTGGCGGCCAGACGGACGCCGCAGGAGGGACGAGCCCTGGGCTCCCGTCCGCCCGCGCGCCGCGCACCACCTGCGGAGAGGGAAGGATGAACCGGGCTTGAGGCGGCGAAGTCTGCGGCCGGCGCCCCCGCCGGCGGCGACTTCGCCGGAGTCCCGCAGCGCCCCTCCCCCGGCCCGCACCTGTCGGCTTGTTTCCGCGCACGACGCGTGGCAATCCCCGCGTCTGGGCTGGCGGCGTCCTTCTTCCCGCTCCTCGCTCATCGCCGCGTCCTCGCGCAGACGCTCGGTCGCAGCGCAGCCGGGGGGAGCCGCGTCCTTCCTCGCGGCGCCAGCTCTCCGCGACTTGAGCGGCCTCTCTCCGGGGGGGACTTCCGGCCCCTAGCGGCGGCCCGCGTCACAACGGCCTTCGGGCTGCGACGCCGGCCCGCGTCACCAGCGGGCCCCGGCGGGTTTCCGCAGCCGCACTGCGCAGCCCTCCGCGCACGCCTGGGCAGCCGGCTGCCCGGGGCTCGGCGTCGTGCTGATGATGGCGGGCCACCGGCGGCACGTCGCGGCAGCGTGCTGGGGCCACGGAGAGCTGCAGGCAAGGGGGCTAGCGGGAGGCGAGGCCCTGCGTGCCCACCGCCGCTGGCCGGGGGCTCTCCCTGGGCCGGTGGGCTGGATACGTCGGGGCACGCAGTGCCGCCGGCCTTCCGTGATGCTTCGCGGGCCGTCTGTCTTGAGATGGGCAGGCCCCCTCCTGGGATGGCTGCACGCCCACGCCTCTCTGCACTTTGGCTGTCACACCGACAACGGTCATTGCCCGTGCTCGACCACAGCAGTCGACTCCGACACCAAACACGCATGAACGCACACTGATCGACAGGACTCAGCCAGATGAAGAGAATTAAAGACAAAGCTGAATCGCATTGTAAGTCTACAGGATCTGAGGTTTGTCTATCTCCGGGAGCTGCCTAGGTGTTTGCAGCTTGTGCCTCTCCTCTCGCTGTCCCCTGATGCAGGCTGCAGGTGTGCAAACCATGCGCAGATCCCGGAGCACACTCCTGATGACAGATGGCATCGGCGGCGAGCCGCTGCCGTGTGGTGCGGCAGTCGCGTACCTGTGGGGGGACCGCGAGCTGTAGGCACGGGGCAGAGCAAGGCCCCTTGCCTTTGCCACCCACCACCGTGGAAATGGAATTTCCTGGGAGGACTGGCCTGTTATCATGGCAGCGCATGAAACACTTGTCAGCCTCATGCCAACTTGGTGGGCTTGTTGAGCTCGAAAGGCCCCTCCCTTGGATTGCTTTCTGCTTCAGCGGGTAACTGGGCCATCATCTGGTGATGCTTTTTGCGTCTCTAAGCACACAGAGCTCTGTTGCACCGTTCTTTGGCCTCTGCAGGAAGCTGTGTGGCGACAACACACCTCTGTACGCCACGGCTTGGCGTGGCGATGGGTGTTTGGCCAGGGCCCAGGGAAGGGATTCCCCTTTCCAGGCCCCTTTGCTGAAGGCAAGGCAGGAGTAACAGGGGCTGTCGCCCTGATGCATGGGAGCTGGCTGGTAAACGGAGACAGCACCAGGCATTCTCCCCACAGCGCACACTCCAGGCATGCTTCCTGCCTCTGCCTCCATTCATGCCTGGTTGCTGACCCCACCACCACCTTGCTCACCTCATGCTGAGGCCCACATCTTCTGCTACCTCAAAACAATGAACATTCTACTAAGGCCTGAATCTGCAGCCACAGATGAAGCTGAAGATGTGGCCTCCACCTCACCAGGTGACTTCATTGGTTTGCTGGATGTGATGCTTGACTGTCCTTCTGCTGCAGCATCTTCCTCAGAGGCACATTCCCCAGTCTTTCTCCACATTCTCCAGTGTCAAAGGGCAAGGCCCAGGAGGGTGGTTGCAATGCCCTCATCTGTCACCGCAGTGTCTCTGGCATCCAGTGTGCCCTCAGCAGTGCTGGCAGTACTGGCGCTGTCATCACTGGACTTCCAGTACACACTGGCGCGGTCAACAGGCCACGTTCGTAGTCACCCCGACTCAAGAAGAGAAACCCAGTTACCCAGCCATGATGTCAAGGGTGGATTGCTCGGCATGCTTGGGGGGGGGTGCTTGGGGGTGGTGGACAAGCGCCAACATTATGAATGCGTCACATCTTTCCTGGAGCCTTCGCTGCCGGGCTTCTCACATTCCTTGGTCCAGGAAATATTCCAGTGTGACAACACCTGCTCGTTTCGTCCTCCACGAATTCTCAGCATTGCTGGGATCATAGGAGGAGTACCAGAGGCTCCTGTTGATCTCGTGGGATTCTGGCAGTTCTCAGTGCTTCTCCCAGACCTTGTCTGGAGGATTCAGGCATGGCATAGCTGATCTTCTCTTCTCCTTCCCTCGGACATTGGGCAAGGGTGAGCGATACTGCATCAGCCTCCTCTGCGGAGCGTCGCTGCAGCCTCGGACGGCATCTGAGCTTTCTGCATCTTCCAGCACTGAGGCAGGCAGAGGCTCAAGGTGCCCTGCCAGGCCCTGGATCAGCATCCAGCAGCGATGGTTAAACCCCACAGTGTGTGCCCTCATCAGATGGGGCAAGAGATTGCAACTTGGCAGGGTGCCCGCCCGATGACTGTCTGCCCGTTTCTATTCTCTGCAGCCTCTTCCAAACTCTAGCTGTGACTCCTTGAACTATAACCTCTCTGGCTGAGGAATCTCAGGAAGCAGAAAACTGGCCTCAGCCCTCGATGTCACACTGCGGCGCTCAGCGTGTGCCCTGCGCCACTGTCAGCTTGCATTGGCCACTGTCTATGTTTTGCTTTGGGGCCTTCGCGCCTGGGCACGCTCATGCTATTTGGCCAGGGAATGTTCCGTTGGACAGCATCTGGTTTTTTTTTTTTTTTTTCCCTGGGATGGTTTGCCCGCCACGCTCTCTCACTTGCTGGCACCACCGCCACCGGCTCCATTGCCCGTGCTCTGCGTCAGTAGTTCGCACGTTTGGACGAGATCTGACCGAGACATGGTTGCAAGACAAGGGCCATGAGTTGACATCTAAGTTTGGTTGGTGTGAAACAGTAACAATCAATACGTCATTCAAGGCCAGGACGCTGTGCCTTTGCCTTGAACAGCGTAACAGAACACAGGATGGCATGAGGCTGGGAGTTGTAGATATATGGAGGCAGAAACCGCAAAGCTAGCCGTGAAGGTCGATTCTCCCCCCAACACGTTGAGGAATTTCCAATCATGAGCTTCGCTTTTGCAATATGTAGAGCTAATTATCTCATGTATAAATAGTTAATGTACGTAATAAAGTTTGAGGACCTGTTGATCATGATAGCCGGAGCCTTGTCTCCCGTGGTCCTATCTCCAACAAATGGTGGACCCCGACGTGATCGGACATTCGGGGTCCCTACGGCAGTGGGGACGGCGAAAAGCACTCCGAGAAAGAAGAAGGTGACCGAGCCTCAGGACACTCCTTGTGCGACCGACGATATTCTTCGGACACCCACGCTGAGCGAGGGGGACTACGTTGGGTTCGCGGTCTCCCGCAGCTAGACGGACGGCGAAAGAGTTAACTATGAACTCCGCGCCCCGAGGACACAGCGGTGGGACTCGGCCGATACGTGCTGCCGACGCCTGGAGTTCTTGCCCGTGTACGAGTGAGTATACCCCCCCCCCCCCCCCCCCCCGCCCGCCCGCCAGCCTGCATCTGCAATTATTTAACCCTTTCTTGCAGGACAGCTACAGGAATTTCCAATTTGGATAGATTTGATAGATAAAGGAGATCCAGCTAAGCTGTTGCACGACGCCTACCTGGGTAAACAAAGAGACACAGTCCACAAACGCGGACCACGCGCCTCAGTGCCTCCTATGCGAGCATATCTCCCAGGACATCGCCTAAGCAATTCCTGCATACTGTAACAGGGAGGATCACAGTGTATCCCTCAAGTTTCTGCTTAGCAGCGCCCGCGGACTCGCATGCATTTCTTTTTTATATCCAGGAGCCACAAGCTCGGACCTCGCCGAGCATTATATATTCGTGAGGCGGGACGAGTGGTCCCTGTCTAGCCAAACAGGGATGAGGAAGGCGCCAGAATGAACCGACCTTCCTTACATGGCACCAGCGCAAGGAGCCCCAGTTAGCGTACCCGGTGCGTGTAGCTTCCCCCCCCCCCTCCACCCCTCCCCCCCCCCCCCCTCCCCCCCCCCCCCCCCCCCCCCCCCCCCCCCTACCACCCCCCACCCCCCCCCCCCCCCCCCCCCCCCCCCCGCCCACCCCCCCCGCCCCCCCTATGACGCTGATTGGAACGAGTGCAGCGTACAAGACGAGGTTGAGACCCCTAAGGAAAAAATGTGATATACTGCAGTTAGCGAAGCACAGAGGCGCGGGGTCCCTACCGGTCGGGGTGCACTAGGAGCCAGTAACACACTGCCTCGACTTATATCTTTAGTTCAAATACTTCCTGCTGCAGATGTAAGGCAGTCCGCCGTAGATAGGGCTATATATTCCCCCCCATCAGCTTACTCTTGTTTACCGCACATGGCCAGCATGAGGCAAAATTCCGCCCACAGTGCAAAGGGGTCTGGGGATCCGTAGCAGGGGTCACAGTTGATCATCTGTATGGGGTCTTGGTCAATGGGTACGGGCGGAGGACAGGCACTTTGCTGGCCCTGCCATTTGTCGGGAAAAGTATGGGATACAGCCAGGGTAGCGCCCATGAATAAGATAAAAGCCCCTGGAGGTACGGCCTATGTCTATGGGCCTAAAAGACAAGGGACGGGGATTGAGCCGTTAGGTGACTTTGTTGGAAAGATTATGGGGCAGTTTTAAAAGGGCTAATGTGTCCGAAGCCACATGCAGGGTGAGCTTTGCTTAGACAATGTGTATTGCCAGAATGGTAATCTTTCGACCCGATCCCTTGTTTGGACTATGCTGGGGAGGATTGGACGCTTCCGGACCTGCTAGAGAAGGCTGCTTCTCTCCCGACGGGGATCGCAAGCCTGTTCTCAGTGCTTTGCATTCATTAGGGGAAGGGCTGGAAAGAACAGGCAAGGGTTTTTTCAGAATCAGTCACACATTTCGCACACTCACAGGGTTAGCAGCCCTTGCACCCCTCCAAGGCGGCAGTCACGAGTAATTGTTGGAGATGAAAACCACGGGCGACAATCTCTGCTATCCTGATCAACAGGTCTCAAACTTTTATATACGTAACTTATACTGTTTATAAATGAGATAATTAGCCCCTACATATTGCAAAAAGCGAAGTCATGATTTGAACTTCCTCAGGCGTGAGAATCGACCCTTCCCGGCTAGCTTTGCGTTTCTGCCTCCACATCTACAAAACTCCCAGCCTCATGCATTGTTTCTGTTACACTTTCAAGGAAAGGGCACAGCGTCCCTGCTTGAATTACGTTATGATTGTTAATAGTTTTCGCCAAACATTGTCATATCTGGCCCTGTCTTGCAAACCATGTCTCAGTCAGTCTCTTCCACACGGCAATCCCTCGCTCCTTCCAACAGTTCCGCCTGAAGTGCTTTCGCTGGGAAAAAGAACGGGACACGTTGCCGTGAGTGCACGAGCGACTGGATATGGTTGTGGGAAAGCGTTCCGTCAAACACACATACCGACACAGCCCTGCCGTCGGAGGTAGGGAAAAGTGAGAGGCGCGGAGCGCGCTCAGGTTGGCGGCTGGCGGGAGCGCGGACGTGCGCACGGAGCGCTCGGGGCCGCTTGGGCCATCCGCCTCTGCCGCGGTGACGCCGCCTACGGAGTCGGCTGCGAATCGCCAGCGCCGCCGCCTCAGAGCCCCGCGGCGCACGGTGGCGGAGCGACTCTCCCGCTGCTTCCCGCTGCGCGCCTGCGCTTGGAGAGGAGCGGAGGGATACTTCGGAGCGCGGTTCGCCGCTCGTCGGGAAAGCGATGCGGGGGGGAGGCGGCCTCATCCCCGGTCCGTTCGTTCACGGCATCGCCGCTCGGGCCCCGCCGCGATCCGTGAGGAGCCCCCCGGCCGTCCGGCGCCGGCCAGTGCTGCGGCAGGCCACGGCCCGTCCTGAGAGCCGGCATCGCTTCACAGGCATGGACGGGCCTGTCTGCCCTGCGTGCTTCATCTTGACAGTTGACAGTGTGTTGCCTCATCAGATGGGGCACGAGATGCAAACTTGCAGGGTGCCAGATGACTGTCCTGCCGTTTTCTATCTTGCAGCCCTCTTCCAACTCTAGCTTTGACTCCTGAACTATAACATCTCTGGGCTGAGGAACATCAGAAGCAGAAACACTGGCCCACGCCCTCGATGTCCCACTGCAGGCGCCAGCGGTGCCCTGCGCACTGTCAGCTGCATTGGCACTGTCTTCTCGTTGCTTGGGGCCCCTTAGGCAGCCTGGGCACGCTCACTGCTCTTGGCCAGGAAGCCTGTTCCCGTTGGACAGATCTGGTCCCTGGATGGCTTGCACGCCCCCTCCTCTGCACTTGCTGGCCCACCACCGACACACTGATCCATTGCCGTGTCTGACCCAGCAGTCGACTCCGACCACCAAAACACGCATTGAACGCACCCTGATCAGACCCGGACTCAGCCAGGGAGAGATAAAAGACACGCTGAATCAGAATTGTACGTCTCAGGACTGAGTTTGTCATCCTCCGGGAGCTGCCTGGTGTTTGCCGCTTTTGTGCCTCTCCTCTCGCTGTCCCTGATGCAGCTGCCAGGTGCAAACCCTGCGCAGAGCCCGGAGTCACACTCCTGATGAAAGATGGCATCCGGCGGCGAGCCGCTGCCGTTGGTGCGGCAGCTATGACCGGGGGGGTAATTCGGTGGTTACCTGTGGGGGACAGAGGAGCTTGTAGGCGCAAGGGGCAGCGGCAAGGCCCTGGCCTGCCACCCACACGTGGAAGTTCCCTGGGCGGACTGGCCTGGACATGGCAGCAGCGCATGGAACACTGTAGCCTCCTGCCACCTTGGTGGGCTGTCTGAGCTCGAAAGGCCCCTCCCTGGGATTGCCTTTTGCTTCAGGCGCTACTGGGCCCCTCTCTGGGTCGGTCTCTTAAGCAACAGAGCTCTGTGCACGTTCTTTTGGCCCTCCTGCAGAAAAGGGGGGCCATGGTGGAGGTACAAAACCCCTGTACGCCACTGGCTGGCGCTGGTGTGTGTGCCAGGGGCCCAGTGAAGGGATCACCTTTCCAGGCCACCCCCCCCACTTTTTCCCTTTTGCCCCTGTTTTTTTCGTTTTTTTTTTTCCCCCCCTTTCCCCCCCCCTTTTTTTTTGCCCCTTCCCTCCTTTTTTTTTTGCCTTGAAGGCAAGGCAGGATAACAGCGGGCTGCCGCCCGATGGCATGAGCTGGCTTGGAAAGGACGACAGCACCATGGCATCTCCACACAGCGGCACACCTCCAGGCAATGCCTCCTCGCCTCTTGCCTCCAATTCATGCCTGGTGCTGACACACACACCCTTGCTCAACCTCATTGTGAGGGCCCACATCTTCTGCCTCCCTCACAAACTGACACATTCTACTCAGGCCTGACATCTGCAGCCAAGATTGAAGCTGAATGAAGATGTGGCCTCCACTCACAGGTGTACTCATTGGGATTTTGCTGGATGTGATCTGAACGCATCGCTGCAGCATCTTCCTCCGAGCACATACCCAGTCTTTCCTTCCACATTCTCCAGTGTAAAGGGCAAGGACAGGAGGGTGGGTGCATTGCCTCATCTGTCACCGCAGTGTCTCTGGCATCAGTGTGCCCTCCGCCAGTGCTGCAGCACTGTCCGCTGTCATCACTGGACTCTTCCAGCACAACTGGCGGTCTAACAGGCCATCGTTCGGGAGTCCACCCGACTCAAGACAACCAGTTACCCGCCACTGATGTCATGGGCTGGATGCTCGGCTATGCCCTGACAAGCGGCCAAACATTAGTGAATTCGTCACCTCTTGCCTGGAGCCTTCGCTGACTGGGGCTTCTCACATTCCTGGCCAGGAAATATTCCAGTGTGCCAACACCTGCTCGTTTCTGTCCCTCCTCACGAATTCTCCGCATTGCTGGGATCATATGGAGAGTACCCAGAGGCTCCCTGTTGATCTCGCTGGGATCTGGCAGTCTCCGTGTTGTTCTCCCAGACCTTGTCTGGAGGGGATTCAGATGGCCATAGCTGATTCTTCTCTTTCTTCTCCCTCGGACATTGGCAAGGGGAGCGATAATGATCAGCCTCCTCTGCGGAGCGTGCAGCCTCGGACGAATCTGAGGCTTTCTGCATCTTCCCAGCACTGAGGCGGCAGCGGCTCAGGTGCCTGCAGGCCCTGGGATCAGCATCCAGAAGCGATGGGAACACCACAGTGTGTGCCTCATCAGATGGGGCAAGCGATGCAACTTGCAGGGTGCCAGATGGGGACTGTCCTGCCGTTTCTACTCTGCAGCCTCTTCCAAACTCTAGCTGTGACTCTGAACTATTAAACATCCTGGCTGAGAATCATCGAAGCAGAAACAACTGGCCCCTCAGCCCTCGATGTCACACTGCAGGCGGCTCAGCGTGCCCTGCGCACTGTCAGCTGCATTGGCACTGTCTTCTTTGATTGGGGCCTCTAGCAAGCCTGGGCACGCTCATGCTCTTTGGCCGGAGATGTTCCGTTGGAAGCCATCTGGTCCCTGGGATGGCTTGCACGCCCCGCTCTCTGCCAGCTCTGCTGGGTCACCCACCGCCCCCGGATCCATTCGCCCGTGGCTCTGAGTCAGTAGTCGCACGTGGAGAGACTGACCGAGACATTGGTTGCCAAAGGGACAAGGCCATGATGTGATCAAGTTGGTGAAATGAACCAGTACACTCAATACGTAATCAAGGCAAGGACGCTGTGCCTTTGCCTTGGAAAGCGGTAACAGAAACCGGATGGCGCTGAGGCTGGGAGTTTGTCGATATAGGGAGGCAGAACGCAAAGGCTGCCGTGAAGGTCGATCTCACAGTTGAGGAATTTCCAATCATGAGCTTCGCTTTGGCAATATGGAGGAGCTAATTATCTCATGTATAAATAGGTCTGATTGTACGAAAAAGTTTGAGACCGGTTAGCATGATAGCAGGCGAGATCTTGTCTTCCCGTGGTCCTTTCTCCATAAACCCAATGGTGGCCCCGACGTGCTAGGAAATTCGGGTCCCTAACGCAGTGGGGCCGGCGAAAGACTCCGAGAAAGCAGATGGTGCCGCGCCTCAGGACACTCTGTTGAGACTGACCGATATCTTCGGACACCCGCGAGACGAGAGTGGGACTACGTTGGGTTCGGTTCCCGCAGCTAGACGGACGGCGAAAGAGTAAAATAGAACATCCGCGCCCCGATGCGACCCACAGCGGTGGGACTCAGCGCTACGATGCGCCGAAGGCCTGGAGGTCCTGCACGCCCGGGTTACGAGGAGAGTATGGACAGGCAAGCAGCATATGGAATTATTTACGCCTTTCTTGAGGAAGCGGCGGCACATTTAGGGAATAGATTTAGATAAGGATCCCCTGCTTTCACGACGGTAACGATACCCGCACCACGCCTCAGGCATTCCCTGCGAGTCCAGGCCGCTAGCAATTTCTGCATCTGTCACCAGGGGAGGGATCTCAGTGTATCCCCCCCTCAAGTTTTGTTCAGCGCCCGCGGGAAACTCGCGCTGTCCCAGGGGGCCGGCCAAGTCGGACTCGGCAGAGGGCCTATAATTCGGGGGAAGGCTGGGAGATGTGGTCCCTTGTTAGCAAACAGGGGATGGAGGCGGGCGATTGCCCGACCTCTTTACAGGCGGCCAACGGCAGGCAGGTTCAGCGTTCCCGGTGGTGTATGCGCCCTTGCGCAAGGGGGAATTGCAGGGCTACTATGACGAATTGGACTGGAAAAGTTATTCAGTTGCGAGCCACAGTGGGGGTCCTACGGGTGACTAGTGAGGCCAGTTAACCAAATGCTTAGACTATATTTTAGTGCCAATACCTCTCCTGCCTGCAGATATTTTAAGGCAGTAGCTAGCTAATATATACCCCCCATCAGCTCACTCTTGTTTAACGCCCCACTGGCAGCATGAGGCTCACTATCCGCCACAGTGCAACAGGGGTCCGGGATCCGCTAGCAGGGGGTCACAGTTGATCATCTGATGGGTCTTGCGTCAATGGGTACGGTTCGGAGGCACGGGCACTTTCTGGCCCTGACATTTTTCGGGAAAGTTATCGGATACAGCAGGAGGAGCCATGAATAAGATTAAAAGCCCCTGGAGGTACGCCTATGTATATGGGCTAAAGCAAGGACGGAATGAGCCGTTAGGTGACTTGTCGGGACAAGATTATGGAGGCGTTTTTTTACAAGGGGCTCATCGTGTCGAGCACATGCAGGAGCTTTGCTTGACCAAATGTGTATTGCCGACTGGTAATTCTTCGACCCGATTCCTTGTTGGCACTTATGCCTGGGGGATTTGACGCTTCCGGAACCTGCTAGAGAAGGCTGCTTCATTCCCGACGGGGGATCAGCTCCAAAGAGATGGTGAACCCACAGTGGTGGCCTCATCAGTGGGGCAAAGAGATGCAACTTGCATGGTTGCCAGATGACTGTCCTGCCGTTTCTATCTCTGCAGCCTCTTCCAACTCTAGCTGTGAGTCCTGGACTATAACATCTCTGGCTGAGGAATCATCAGAAGCAGAAAACTGGCCCTCAGCCCTCGATGTCACACTGCAGGCGCTCAGCGTGCCCTGCGCACTGTCAGCTGCATTGGCACTGTCTTCTGTTGCTTGGGGCCTTAGCAGCCTGGGCACGCTCATGCTCTTTGGCCAGGAGATGTTCCAGTTGGACAGCATCTGGTCCTTCTTCGCCTCATCCCGGATTCTCTGGATTGCTGGGTGAACTGGAGGATATCCATATGCCTCCCCGTAGACCTCTCTGGGATCTTGCAACCTCTGTTCTTCTCCCAGAGAGTGGTTGGAGAATTCAGGCATGGTGCTAGCTGTTTCTTCTTCTTCTCCCTCGCATGCTCTCCAGAAAAAAGGTGCTGCATTGGCCTCCTCTGGAAAGTATTCAGCCTTGGAAGAAGTTGAGTTTTCCCCATCTTCAGGACCTGTTACAGGCAAAGCCTCAAGGTGTCCTCCAGGCCCAGGGTCCGCAGCCAGAAGAGAAGCCGAAGGCATGCTGCCTGCCTCATCAGGTGAGGCAAGAGATGCGCTCCACAGGTTGCCAGGATTTTTACTTCCTCGCCCCCCGAGGATCCCAGCGGCGGGAAGAGACGGATTTGTCCCCTCGTGATCCATGCGCAGCTGTTGGGAGGGAGGCTTGGAAAGCCCGAAAGACAGATAGGTTGAAAGCTTTCCCTGTTATCATAGTCCCCGACCAGAAGCCATGTTGGGAAGCGTTATTGCATAGTGTCCTGCAGGACTTGGGTCGCACAGTCACACCCGTGCCCCCATGTGAAGCACCGGCAGGCGCTTGTATTGCTCAACTGATTTATTCTCAGGCACAGCCAGTGCCAGCTGCGCCCATGAAAAGGGGTGCTGCAGGGTTCTAATCAACGGGGACCCCCACACAGAAGTTTGACGTTTCAGGACTCTTGACTTAAAAGACTGTTTTTGCACCATCTCTCTGGACCCCCAGGATGCTCCTAGGTTTGCTTTTTTGTCCTCTCTGGAAAGCATCAGCACCAGCCCAGCAGTATCATTGGACGGTATTACCTCAGGGCATGAAAAACAGCCCTACAGTCTGTACAGATAATGGTCCGGGATTTATATCCTAGAAAGTACTGCAGTATTACAAGATAAGCCACAGTTGAGCATACCCATAGCATCCTGAAAACTACGCTGCTTCAGCAAAACAGAAGGAATGGAAAAGGCACTTCCAGCAGGAAGGCTTGCTAAAACTACACATGTATTGAACTTTTTAAATCAAGGATGTGAATACAGAGGACAACCAGTAGCCCTCATTTTGTTTCAGTTCATTAGGAAAGAGTGAATATTAATGGAAAAACTATGATACTAGTAAAGGATCTGGAATCAGGTCAATGCGAAGGCTCATTCCCACTGATAACGTGGAGGAGAGGAAGAATCTTTAGGATAAACTGTACTGGTTATTGTCACTCTCTTTGTGATTGTTAAATGTTTATGGCATATGAAAGTGTAAATGTAAATGGTATATGGAAATGTAATTGTTAATGGTATATGGAAGTGGGGATGTTAGCAGTATAGAGAAGTGTAAATGTTATTTCTATATGGAAGTGTAAACATTAATGCTGTATGGAAGTGGAATTATTAATGGTACATGGAAGTGCAATTGAGGGTACAAAGAGTGGAATTGTGAAAACCAAAAAACAACAAAAACAGGAAACAGCAAAAAGTGTAAAGAACAGTGAGTTAAAATATTCAAGTCTGTGATCTGCTCTAGCCAAAGCAGATAAGTGCCGGCAAGAGAACACATCCCCTGCGCTGCTCCTCCCCCCGCTTGTAATCAGAACGTAAACAAAGCGTTAGTTGCGAATGGGGACAAAAACAAAACACTGGAAGCGAGAAGAGACTTGATCTGCAGAGCTTTAGGAAACTTGATATCCCAGTGTTAGCACGGGAAGCCTTGGGAGGCAGGAGCTGAGAGTAGGGCTCTAGGACCCAGAGCTCTCCTCAGGAAGACCTGAAAGGGGGGCCTGGCAGGGTCCAGGAGGGCTCTGCCCTCATTGAACAGAAAAACAGCTAGTGCAAAAAGCAGCACTGGATTTGGTAACAGATGCAATCACAGTTAAGGGTGGAGAAAATGAAGTTAAGGAAGGAATTATAGCAAAGTGTGGAATTTGTAGTAAAAGCTGAAGAAACTGATTTGGTGTTCTTACTCCAGAAAGTGATGAATTCGTAGCCATAAGGGAAACCACTGGCAAAAGTGAGGAGGAGGTTTACTTTGTTAAACATTTACAATTTAGTATAGGTAAACAGGTAGGCGTACACACACTTTTGTACATGCCAAATTCATCAAAACCTTTACTAGGGCAAGATTTACTAAAACAACTGTAAACTGAAATAAAGTTTAAAAGAAAATTGAATTTAAGACAAAAAAAGGAGCAGTTAATAAAGGTGCTTAGTTTAGCATTAATCATTTCCCCTGCTGGGACCAGAACACAGACGAAGTAAGGGATCAAGTTTATCCTGGGGTGTGGATAGTAGAATCCCCAGGTAGGACCAAGAATGTGGCACCAATAGGATTCAGAATAAAGCAGGGAGCTCAGCTGGTTCGGATTAAACAGTACTCTCTCAAATTCAAAGGCATGGGTGACGTGGTAGCTACCAAAACAGAGGAGGTAATGCATAACATGGACAGTTAGCTTACTAAACTTTCTCAGATTTAATGGCTATCGAGTTTCTCCACAGAAAGCCCAAGTGGCACAGCCACACGTAACCCATTTGCACTATGGAATCGCTGCGGGATCCTGAGCCCTAGGAAACAGCGAGGAAGGAAACAACCAGACTCCGGAACCTCAAACAGCTGAGGGGCTCCAGATTTTCCGAGGGATGACAAGGTGGTACTGCCTACAACTATGGAATATTGGTAAAGCCCCTCTATGCCCTTTTGAAATACTGTCCCAAGGTCCTCATACAGCTTGAGGAAGACAAATAAGAGAAAGGTTTAACTGTGGCAACTAGACACAGACTCTGCTGTTAGTGCAGAACAGAAAAACACTTTTATTGTGGGTGATGAACTTGAACAATGTGCGCTCGGTCAAGTGCCTTATTAAACGTGACCCTCTTGCCACGTTTGGCAGTGCTGGATCTTCCCTCCTGCCCTGAAGTAGATGGTGCTGGAGCTGGGCTCGTCCCTCTGGTGCCGGCCTGCGGCACCCAGTCTGTGTTGTCATGAGCGTTGGACCGAGGCACGGCTCTCTCAGCCTTATCTCAAGTCCGTTGTACCTCGGCGGTGTCTCCCAGTAATAGGTGATGAGGTCGTGCAGGCTGTCAAATACTTGCGTGTCAGTCAAAAAGAACTTCTGGATGTTAGCGTCCTGCCGCCAATGGATGCGGAAATGCTGCACCTTCTTGTTACACCAGATGGACAGAACGTAGTCCCCAACAGAAGTCCCACTCTCCCTAACGAGGAAGGAGCCATCAGGAGCTCCCATCTCAGCACAGCGCTCTGTCAGCAGCCGCTCAGCGATGTGCCGCCCACTGCGCCCTGCCCCCAGCTTGCCACGGAACCATTCCTGCGCGAGATGCAGCTCCATGTTGGCGCTCACCTCCTTTGCACAGGTCGTCTCCCCCGGCTGTTCACGACTGGGACAACGTACATCGGGTTCCGTGTGTAAGTGATGGGATCTTCTGTCAACTGGCAATCCGCCGTCTGCTCTTTTGTCACACTTGAACCCATGGTTCCTTGCCACTCACCTCCGCCAAGCCGCCTCAGTTTTGGCAGGGCTTGCCAATGGTCTTTATAGCATCTGCGCACACCCACGCCAGGTGTACAAACTAGACGTCTCGTGATCGTGTCGAGAGGGTCTGTCTGGCATGAATAGTTACAGTCTTCCGGTTTTTCTGCCTCCATGTCTGCTGAACTTGTTTACACCTCTGAAGGTCTTTTGCTAGTCCGAGCAAGAATGTCTTTACTTTCTCCCGATAATATACAGGTTAAAGGAACTGAAGTAAGGGACCTGGACAAATTAAATGAGGGGGCTTGGAAAGTATATGGGAATAGGGTTTGTGATGAAAAAAAGAAATTGGGAAGAACAGTAGCGGTTGCACTAGAGCAGGACCTTGAAGGACCCAGGATGAGTTTTGCCCCCAGTGGACTGAATGCAGTGCGCACACAGCAGGGTAAAGATGTTTGCTTTCTGGTAGATATGAGTGCCTCTCACTCTGCGCTGCATCAAGATTACCACCCGTAGATGATTTTTGTGACAATAGTATGAGCTACTGGTCACAGAATCACAGAATCACAAAATTGTAGGGGTTGGAAGGAACCTCCAGAGATCATCGAGTCCAACCCCCCCGCCAAAGCAGGTTCCCTACACAGGTCACACAAGTGGCATCCAGGCGGGTCTTGAATATCTCCAGAGAAGGAGCTTCACAACCTCCCCTGGGCAGGCCTGTTCCAGTGCTCCCGTAACCTCACCTAAAGAAGTTCTTGGTGCACATTTGTGCGGAACTTCCTATGCTCCAGTTTTCAGCCATTTCCCCTTGTCCTGTCTCCACATACCGCTGAAAACGCCTGGCCCCCACAACCTTAGATATTTATAGACCTGGATCAGGTCTCCTCTCAGTCCTTCTCTTCTCAAGGCTAAACAGACCCAGCTTACTCAGCCCTTTCCTCTAGGAGAGACGCTCCAGGCCCTTCAGCATCTTTGTGGCCCTCTGCTGGACTCTTTCCAAAGGGTCCACTGTCTTTTTTGTACTGGGGAGCCCAGAACTGACACAGTACCCAGTGAGGCCTACCAGGGCGAGTAGAGGGGGAGGATCACCCCCTCGACCTGCTGGCCACCTCTTTTTAATGCACCCCAGAATGCCTTGGCCTTCTTGGCCACAAGGGCACCTGCTGGCTCATGGCCAACCTGGTCCACCAGGACACCCAGGTCCCTCTCCGCAGAGCTCCTCTCCAGCAGTCATCCCCCAACCTGTACCGGTGCCTGGGTTATTCCTCCCCAGATGGCAAGGACTCCTACACTTGCTTTTGTTAACCTTCATCCGGTTTTTTCTGCCCAGCTCTCCAGCCTGTCCAGGTCTCGCTGAATGGCAGCACAGCCTTCTAGGTGTCAGCCAATCCTCCCACTTTCGTATCATCAGCAAACTTGCTGAGGGTGCACTATCCCCTCATCAAGGTCACCGATGAAGATGTTGAACAAGACCGGACCCAGCACGACCCTGGGGACACCGCTGGTACAGGCCTCCAACCGGAACTCTGGCACCGCAACAACAACCGTCTGCAGCTCTGCCAGTCAGCCAGTTTCTCAACTCCACCTCACTGTTCACTATCTATCCCCAACTTCTCAGCTTGTTATAAGGATGTTGTGGGAGACAGTATCAAATGCCTTCTGAAATCAAGGTAAACCACATCCACTGCTTTCCCCCCCATCCACCCAGCCAGAGACAACTCATAGAAGGCTACCAGGTTGGTAGCCCCTTGGTGAACCCATGCTGACTACTCCTGATAACCTCTTTTCTTCCAAGTTGTCCTGGAGATGGATCCAGCACAAGCTGCTCCATCACCTTCCAGGGACAGAGGTGAGGCTGACTGGCCTATAATTGCCTGGATCTTCCTTCTTGCCCTTTTTGAAGACCGGAGTGACGTTGGCTATCCTCCAGTCCTCAGGCACCTCCCCTGTTCTCCAAGACCTCTCAAAGATGACAGAGAGCGGTTCAGCAATCACCTCTGCCAGTTCCCTCAGCACCCTTGGATGCATCCCATCGGGTCCCATGGATTTGTGAACATTGGTGTTGCCCAGGCGCTCTCAGACCACCTCTTCCCTGACTAAAGGGAAGTCTTCCATTACCCAGACCCTTTCACTAACCTCCAGGATCTCAGATTCCCGAGGGGGAGCTTTTTCACTGAAGACAGAAGCAAAGAAGGTATTCAGTGTCTCCGTCTTCTCAGCATCCCCCGTTACCAGAACACCCCCCTCACTTAGCAGGGGAGCCACGTTCTCCCTAGCCTTCCTTTTACTGTTAACATACTTAAAAAAGCCTTTTTTATTATCCTTTATCACCTTTGCCAGGTTCAATTCCAGGTGGGCTTTAGCCTTCCTTGTCGCATCCCTGCAGGCCCTGACAACATTTCTATATTCTTCCCAGGCGGTCAGATCCTTCTTCCACATTTCGTGGGCCTTCTTCTTTCCTTTGAGTTTGCGCACGAGCTCCTTGCTCATCCACACAGGTCTCCTGCCACCCTTTCCCGATTTCTTGCTCACAGGGACGCACCGATCCTGAGCTTGGAAGAAGAGCTGTTTAAAATGCCGACCATGCTCTCACAGGGCCCCCTTACCTTCTAACACCCTAGCCCATGGGATAGCTCCAAGTAGGTCCTGGAAGAGATCAAAGTTCGCTCTCCTGAAGTCCAGGGTAGCAATCCTACTTTTTGCTTTAGTTCTTCCACTCAGGATCTTGAACTCCACCATCTCGTGGTCACTACAACCCAAGCTACCCCTGACCTTTACTTCCCTGACAAGCCCTTCTCTATTAGTGAGAATAAGGTCCAGCAACACCCCTCCCCTCGTCGGTTCCTCAACCACCTGCATCAGAAAGTTGTCCTCAACACATTGCAGGAACCGTCTGGACCGCGCGTGCCTGGCCACATTGCTTATCCAGCAAATATCTGGATAATTGAAGTCCCCCATAAGCCCCAGCGCCTGGGATCAGCAAGAAAAAACTTACAAAGTAAATAAAAAATGGAGCTAATGGTAAAGCAAGACACAATGGGAGAAAGCGACTATAGCTGTCAATAACTTTCTGTATTTTGTTTTGTAGAGAGATCTAATTTAGTGGTTTGTTCTCTTTTGCGAGCAGGTGTTCCACCTGGGCTCTATATCATGCACTGGCCATGCAGATGTGGAGCACAAGTGGAAAAAACCTGGCAGACCCTGAGAAGAATAAAAGCAGGAGAGAGTCTGCGATGGGTGAGAAAGGAAAAGTGATCTTTGAAGCAGGGGACGCCCTGCTGCCACTGCCTTTCGCATCCACCCCCAGAATGCATCTTCTCTGTCATTTCAGCAGTTTGCCATCTCTCAGGGGTCAATAAGTAGTAAAAAATTAGCTTAAAAAGTTTCCATTTCTCACTTATGGAATGGTCTAAAATTAAATGCCTGTGGAGTGTGTCGGTATCGACTCCAAAAAATTGTGACCTCCTATGTAACTTTATGTTATGTATCATAGAGGCTTGATTGAGAAGATGATTATGTATTAATATAATTAGTGCTATTATTTTATAGTGTGCTAACAGTTTCTTAAAAAAAAGGGGGGTGGGGGGGGGAGTTGTAAAGGAGGAAAAGAGGATAGAATGCTAAAAAAGGAAACGTGTGAATGTATATCGGTTTTGTGAGAACCTGTAATAAACGATCTGGATTGTTAATGTCCAAACGTCCATACGAGGACCGAGGTGGACTGGGAGTGCTGAAAGGAAGCTCATGCTGCATAAAAGCTGAAAGGAAGCTCATGCTGGAAGAAGTGCTATGCTGGAAGAAGCAATCGGCAATCCCGTGCGCAGACCTGCTTTTCTCTGGATGAAGGAAGAGGTCCAAGATGGATGGAAATATTTTCATTCAGGGGTCTCTTTAGGGGTTTTTGCAGAATGGATGCAGAATTTGTTAAAATTAGGATTAGTTTGTCTCATTGCTTTTTTCTGTGTTTTAATTTGTGTTTCACGCCTGTTGCAGTGTGTACAAAAAATGATACAGGATGCTATGAACCACGCCTTTTTTATTAATAAAGAAGAGGGAGATGTGGGGGAAGATGTTCTGGCTGCCCGTGGCCTGGACAGGTACACATTCCTTTGGGTAAGAAACTGGCTGGAGGGCCGTGCTCAACGGGTGGTGGTTAATGGAGTGGAGTCCAGCTGGCGACCTGTTTCAAGTGGTGTCCCCCAGGGGTCGGTTCTGGGGCCTATCTCGTTTAATATCTTTATTGGTGACCTAGACGAGGGGATTGAGTGTACCCTCAGTAAGTTTGCAGATGACACCAAGCTGGGAGGTGGTGTTGATCTGCCTGAGGGTAGGGAGGCCCTTCAGAGGGACTTAGATAAGCTGGGTCGCTGGGCTGAGGTGAATGGGATGAGGTTCAACAAGGCCGAGTGCCGGGTCCTGCATTTTGGCCGCAACAACCCCATGCAGCACTACAGGCTTGGGGACAAGTGGCTGGATGATTGTGAAGAGCAAAGGGACCTGGGGGTGTTGGCTGATGCTCGGCTGAACATGAGCCGACAGTGTGCCCAGGTAGCCAAAAGGGCCAGCGCCATCCTGGCCTGCATTAGAAATAGTGTGGCCAGCAGGAGCAGGGAGGTGATCATCCCCCTGTGCTCAGCACTGGTGAGGCCGCACCTCGAGTACTGTGTTCAGTTTTGGGCCCCTCACTACAAGAAAGACATTGAGGCCCTGGAGCGTGTCCAGAGAAGGGCAACAAAACTGGTGAGGGGTCTGGAGCACAAGTCTCATGAGGAGCGGCTGAGGGAGCCGGGATTGTTTAGTCTGGAGAAGAGGAGGCTCAGGGGAGACCTCATTGCACTCTACAACTTCCTGAAGGGAGGCTGTGGTGAAGAGGGGTTTGGCCTCTTCTCCCAGGCAACGAACAGGACCCGGGGAAATGGCCGCAAGTTGTACCAAAGAGGTTTAGGTGGACTTAAGGAAGAACTTCTTCTTCGAGAGAGTGGTCAGGCACTGGAATGGCTGGCCAGGGAGGTGGTGGAGTCGCCATCCCTGGCAGGTTCAAGAGGTGTTGGACGAGGACTGCGAGATCTGGTTTAGTAGCTTGTGGTAGGTGGAGTGTGAAATTGGGCCCGGTT
>JADANK010000588.1:0-25567 GCA_021292215.1 Lophura nycthemera
CCCATAAGAACCACCCATAGAATGCCCCAACCCATCCCCCCAAATCAGCCGCCCCAAACCGCCCCCCCAGAACCCCATATTCCCACACCACCCCATGTCCCCCATGGACCCCTTACCCCCACTCACCCATGATCCCCCATATACCCCCAACATCCCCCACACACCCCCATCCCCCACGACCCATGCCCCCCATATCCGCCCCACATCCCCCATATCCCCCCACCGCCCCCCACGACCCCATATCCCCCCACATCCACCCCATCACCCCACCGACCCCATATCCCCCCACCTCCACGCCTATCCCCCACAATCCCCAATCCCCCCATATCCCCCCATACAGTCCCCCCACACCCCCCCAGCACCCACATGCCCCACATCCCCCACACGACCCCCATCCCCCCCCACCCTATGCCCCACCATCTCACCCCCATAGCGCCCCAAAGCTGCCCCACCACCCTCCAGCCCCACATCCACCCACAGCACCCCATAGTCCCCCATCCCCCCAGCCCCACACTCCCCCCCATAGCACCATAAGCTGCCCCCACATCCCTCCCCAGCCCCATAGCTGCCCCATGCACCCCCCAGCTGCCCTCCCCATCTCCCACGCCCCATACAGCTGCCCCCACCCTCCCAGCCCCACACCTAAAAAAAACCCCCCAAACCCCCCCCCCCCGCCCCCCATTCCCCCCATAGCGCCTCATAAGCTGCCCCACACCCCCCAGGCCCCCCCTCACCACTTCTGCGGTGCCGGACGTCTCCGTCCCCCCCGGGCTCAGAGCTGCATGCGCCTGAAACAGGGGGAGATGTGGGGCTGGGGGGACGTGGGGCAGCTTATGGGGCGCTATGGGGTGAGATGTGGGGCTGGGAGGGATGTGGGGCAGCTTATGGGGCACTATGGGGGGAGATGTGGGGCTGGAGGGATGTGGGGCAGCTTATGGGGCGCTATGGGGGGAGATGTGGGGCACTACGGGGGCATGTGGGGCAGCCTGGGGGGGGGGGGGTTGGGTGATATGTGGGGCTGGGGGGGATGTGGGGCACTTATGGGGCGCTATGGGGCCATTATGGGGCTGGGAAACAATGGGGGGGCAGCTTGGGGCGCATGGGGGAGATGTGGGGCTGGGGGACGTGGGGCAGCTTATGGGGCGCTATGGGTGAGATGTGGGGCTGGGGGGGTGTGGGGCAGCTTATGGGGCTGGGGGAGATGTGGGGCAGCTTATGGGGCGCTATGGGGGGAGATGTGGGGCTGGGAGGGATGTGGGGCAGCTTATGGGGCATCTATGGGGGGGATGTGGGGCAGCTTATAGGGCGCTATGGGGGGAGATGTGGGGCTGGGAGGGATGTGGGGCAAGCTTATGGGCTGGGCGGAGATGTGGGGCAGCTTATGGGGCGCTATGGGGGGAGATGTGGGCTGTGGGGCATTTGGGGCAGCCTGGGGAGGGGGTTGGGTGATATGTGGGGCTTGGGGGGATGTGGGGGCAGCTTATGGGGCGCTATGGGGGGAGATGTGGGGCTGGAGGGATGTGGGGAGCTTATGGGCTGGGGGAGATGTGGGGCTGCTTATGGGGCGCTATGGGGGGAATGTGGGGCTGGGGGGATGTGGGGCAGCTTATGGGGTGCTATGGGTGAGATGTGGGGCTGGGGGCGATGTGGGGGAGCTATGGGGCTGGGGGAGATGTGGGGCAGCCTGGGGGGGGGGGTTTGGGGTGAGATGTGGGGCTGGGGGAGATGTGGGGCAGCTTATGGGGCGCTATGGGTCCCTAGGGGGCAGCTATGGGGTTCTCTATGGGGTGCTATGGGTTTTTATGGGCGCTATGGGGCGCTATGGGGCCCTATGGTTTTCTATGGGGTGCTATGGGGCTCTATGGGGCGCTATGGTTCTCTATGGGTCGCTGTGGGGTGCTGTGGGTCACTATGGGGCTCTATGGGTCGCTATGGGTTGCTATGGGTCTCTATGGGGCGCTATGGGGCAGCTATGGGACTCTATGAGGCAGCTACGGGTCGCTATGGAGCAGCTATGGGGTGCTATGGCGCTCTATGGGGCAGCTATGGGGCGCTATGGGTCGCTGTGGGGCTCCATGGGGCGCTATGGGGTGCTATGAGTCGCTATGGGTCTCTATGGGACGCTATGGGGCAGCTATGGAGCTCTATGGGTTTCTATGGGGCTCTATGGGGCGCTATGGGGTGCTATGGGTCGCTGTGGGGCACTATGGGTCTCTATGGGTCTCTATGGGGTCTATAGGTCTCTATGGGGCGCTATGGGGCGCTATGGGGCGCTATGATTCTCTATGGGGCGCTATGGGGTGCTATGGGGCACTATGGGTCTCTATGGGGCACTATGGGGCGCTATGGTTCTCTATGGGGCGCTATGGGGTTCTATGGTTCTCTATGGGGTGCTATCGGGCGCTATGGTTCACTATGGGGCGCTATAGTTTGCTATGGGGCACTATGGGGTGCTATGGTTCTCTATTGGGCTTCTATGGGGTGCTATGGGGCACTATGGGGTGCTGTGGTTTTCTATGGGGCGCTATGGGGCTCTATGGGGCGTTATGGGGCCCTATGGGTCTCTATGGGGCACTACAGTTCTCTATGGGTCGCTATGAGTCGCTATGGGTCTCTATGGGGTGCTATGGGTCTCTATGGGGCGCTATGGGGCTCTATGGGGCGCTATGGGGCGCTATGGGCCTCTATGGGGTGCTATGGGTCTCTATGGGGCGCTATGGGGCTTCATGGGGCGCTATGGGGCACAGCGCTGTGGGGCAGGACAGGGTCAGAAATGGTCACGTGGTGCCCCAGGCCCCGCCCCCTCCCTTAGGCCCCGCCCCTCCCCCTCCAGGCCCCGCCCCCTCACCTCTCCAGCGACTCTCTGCAGGAGCGCAGCCAATCACAGCACGGCTCTCGGCCGGCAGCCAATCATCGTCCTGCTCCCGGCTCAGCCTGCGGGTGGCAGCCAATGGGAGAGCGGTCAGCGCAGCGGTGGCCAATGGGGAGCGGCCGATGTAAGGGGGACGAGGGGGGTCGTGGGTGGAGGTGTGGGGCAGAGCTGTGGGGCAGAGTTGTGGGGCAGGCGATGTGGGGCTGGAGATATAGGGCAGCTGTGGGGCAGAGCTGGGAGCAGAGCTGTGGGGCTGGAGCTGTGGGGCTGGAGCTGTGGGGCAGAGCTGTGGGGCAGAGCTGTGGGGCTGGAGCTGTGGGGCAGGAGCTATAGGGCAGAGCTGTGGGGCAGGCGATGTGGGGCTGGAGCTGTGGGGCTGGAGCTATAGGGCAGCTGTGGGGCAGAGCTGTGGGGAAGAGCTGTGGGGCAGAGCTGTGGGGCAGGAGCTATAGGGCAGAGCTGTGGGGCAGAGCTGTGGGGCAGGCGATGTGGGGCAGGCGATGTGGGGCAGAGCTGTGGGGCAGGAGCTGTGGGGCAGAGCTGTGGGGCTGGAGCTATAGGGCAGCTGTGGGGCAGAGCTGTGGGGCAGAGCCGTGGGGCAGAGCTGTGGGGCAGAGCTGTGGGGCAGAGCTGTGGGGCAGGAGCTATAGAGCAGCTGTGGGGCAGAGCTGTGGGGCAGGAGCTGTGGGGCAGAGCTGTGGGGCAGAGCTGTGGGGCTGGAGCTGTGGGGCTGGAGCTATAGGGCAGAGCTGTGGGGCAGAGCTGTGGGGCTGGAGCTACAGGGCAGCTGTGGGGCAGGGCTGTGGGGCAGAGCTGTGGGGCTGGAGCTATAGGGCAGCTGTGGGGCAGAGCTGTGGGGCAGGCGATGTGGGGCAGGCGATGTGGGGCAGAGCTGTGGGGCAGGAGCTATAGGGCAGCTGTGGGGCAGGAGCTGTGGGGCAGGAGCTGTGGGGCTGGAGCTACAGGGCAGCTGTGGGGCAGAGCTGTGGGGCAGGGTGTGGGGCTGGAGCTGTGGGGCAGGAGCTATAGGGCAGAGCTGTGGGGCTGGAGCTATAGGGCACAGCTGTGGGGCAGAGCTGTGGGGCAGGAGCTATAGGGCAGCTGTGGGGCAGGAGCTGTGGGGCTGGAGCTATAGGGCAGAGCTGTGGGGCAGGAGCTGTGGGGCAGGAGCTGTGGGGCTGGAGCTATAGGGCAGCTGTGGGGCAGGCGATGTGGGGCTGGAGCTGTGGGGCAGGAGCTATAGGGCAGAGCTGTGGGGCAGGCGATGTGGGGCAGGGATGTGGGGCGCTGAGCTGTGGGGCAGGAGTAGCATAGGGCAGGCTGTGGGGCAGAGCTGTGGGGCAGGTGATGTGGGGCTGGAGGTGTGGGGCGAGCTGTGGGGCAGAGCTATGGGCAGCTGGGGGACAGCTGTGGGGCAGGTGTGGGGCAGGAGCTAGTTGGGGCTGGAGGTGTGGGGCTGGAGCTGTGGGGCAGAGCTGTGGGGCAGGCGATGTGGGGCAGGAGCTGTGGGGCTGGAGGTGTGGGGCTGGAGCTGTGGGGCAGAGCTGTGGGGCAGGAGCTGTGGGGCTGGAGGTGTGGGGCTGGAGCTATAGGGCAGAGCTGTGGGTCTGGAGCTATAGGGCAGAGCTGTGGGGCAGGAGCTATAGGGCAGAGCTGTGGGGCACAGCTGTGGGGCTGGAGTTGTGGGGCTGAGCTGTGGGGCAGGAGCTATAGGGCAGCTGTGGGGCAGAGCTGTGGGGCAGGTGATGTGGGGCTGGAGGTGTGGGGCTGGAGCTGTGGGGCAGGAGCTATAGGGCAGCTGTGGGGCAGAGCTGTGGGGCAGGCGATGTGGGGGCAGAGCTGTGGGGCAGGAGCTGTGGGGCAGAGCTGTGGGGCAGAGCTGTGGGGCACGAGCTATAGGGCAGCTGTGGGGCAGAGCTGTGGGGCAGAGCTGTGGGCTGGAGCTGTGGGGCTGGAGCTATAGGGCAGCTGTGGGGCAGAGCTGTGGGGCAGGCGATGTGGGGCAGGAGCTGTGGGGCTGGAGGTGTGGGGCTGGAGCTGTGGGGCAGAGCTGTGGGCAGGCGATGTGGGGCAGAGCTGTGGGGCAGGAGCTATGGGGCAGAGCTGTGGGGCAGAGCTGTGGGGCAGGAGCTGTGGGGCTGGAGGTGTGGGGCTGGAGCTGTGGGGCAGAGCTGTGGGGCAGGCGATGTGGGGCTGAGCTGTGGGGCAGGAGCTATAGGGCAGAGCTGTGGGGCAGGAGCTATAGGGCACAGCTGTGGGGCAGGCGATGTGGGGCTGGAGATGTGGGGCAGGAGCTGTGGGGCAGGAGCTATAGGGCAGCTGTGGGGCAGAGCTGTGGGGCAGGCGATGTGGGGCAGGCGATGTGGGGCAGAGCTGTGGGGCAGGAGCTATAGGGCAGCCGTGGGGCGGAAGTTGTGGGGCGGAAGCCGTGGGGCGGAGGCGGGGGATTTTGGTGACGCGGGGCGGCGGAAGGCGGGGGTGGGGGGGCGGCGGGGGGCGCGGAAACCGCGGGGAAAATGGGGGGAAGCACCGCGGCTGCGGGCGCCGCGACAACCACGGCTGCCCCATAGGGACCCATAGGGACCCACGGCTGCCCCATAGAGACCCATAGGGACACCATAGGGACCCATAGAGACCACACAGGACCCATAGAGACCCATAGGGACTCATAGGGACACACAGGGACCCACGGCTGCCCCATAGACACCCATAGGGACACATAGGGACCCATAGGGACCCATGGCTGCCCCATAGACACCCATAGGGACACACAGGGACCCATAGAGACCCATAGAGACCCATGGCTGCCCCATAGAGACCCACAGGGACACATAGGGACCCATAGGGACACACAGGGACCCACGGCTGCCCCATAGAGACCCATAGAGACCCATAGGGACACACAGGGACCCATAGAGACCCACAGGGACACATAGGGACCCATAGGGACCCATGGCTGCCCCACAGAGACCCATAGGGACCCACAGGGACACATAGGGACCCATGGCTGCCCCATAGAGACCCACAGAGACCCATAGAGACCCATAGGGACCCATAGGAACCCACAGGGACCCATAGGGACCCACAGAGACCCATGGCTGCCCATAGAGACCCATAGAGACCCATAGGGACCCATAGAGACCCATAGGACCCATAGGGACCCATAGGACCCATAGAGACCCACGGCCCATAGGGACCCATAGGACCCATAGGGACCCCATAGAGACCCATAGGGACCCATAGGACCCATAGGCGCCCCACAGGACCCATCAGGGACCCAGCGACCCATAGAGACCCATAGAGACCCATGGCTGCCCCATAGAGAACCATAGGGACCCATAGAGACCCATAGGGACCCATAGAGACCCATATGGACCCATGGCTGCCCCATAGAGACCCATAGGGACCCCATAAAGACACACAGAGAACCATAGGGACCCACAGACACCCATAGGGACCCATAGGGACCCCATAAGGACCCATAGAGACCCACAGAGACCCATAGGGACCCATAGGGACTCATAGGGACACATAGGGACCCATGGCTGCCCCATAGAAACACATAGGGACCC
The DNA here is from genome assembly GCA_021292215.1 of Lophura nycthemera. NCBI lineage: Eukaryota > Metazoa > Chordata > Aves > Galliformes > Phasianidae > Lophura > Lophura nycthemera. The sequence continues at coordinate 6,445 of JADANK010000588.1, forward strand.
ATAGGGACCCATAGGGCCCCACAGAGACCCACAGGGACCCATAGGAACACATAGGGAGCCATGGAGACCCATAGGGACACATAGGAACCCATAGGGACCCACAGGGACTCATAGACAGCCATGGCTGCCCCATAGAGACACATAGAGACCCATAGGGACCCCATAAGGACCCATAGGGACACATAGGAACCCATAGAGGCCCATAGGGACCCATAGGGACACACAGGGACCCATGGCTGCCCCATAGAGACCCATAGAAACACATACAGACCCCATAGGGACCCATAGAGACCCACAGGGACACATAGGGACCCACAAAGTTCCGGCTGCCCAAACACTCATTAAAACCATAAAGGACCCACAAGACCCATAGGGAACCCCTAGGGACCCATAGGGACACATAGAGACTCATAGGGACCCATAGGGACCCACAGAGACCCATGGCTGCCCCATAGAGACACATAGAGACCCATAGGAACCCCATAGGGACACATATGGACCCACAGGGACCCATAGGGACCCATGGCTGCCCCATAGAGACCCATAGGAACACATAGGGACCCATAGGGACCCATAGGGACTCATAGGGACACATAGGGACCCATGGCTGCCCCATAGAGACCCCATAAAGACACACAGAGAACCATAGGGACCCACAGACACCCATAGGGACACATAGGGACCCCATAAGGACCCATAGAGACCCACAGGGACCCATAGGGACCCCATAGGGGACCCAAGGACCCATTTGGGCCCCATAGGACCCATAAAGGGACCCATAGGAACCCCAAGGGACCCAAGGACCAAGGGACCCAAGGACCATAGGGCCCCATAGGACCCAAGGGACCAAGGACCAAGGACCCATAGGGACCCATAGGGACCCAAGGACCCATAGGGACCCATAGGGACCCAAGGACCCCAAGGACCCAGGGCCCATGGCCCATGGGACCCAAGGAACCCCCTAGGACCCAAGGGCCCATGGGACCCAAGGAAACCCAAGGGACCCAAGACCCAAGGACCCATAGGACCCATGGGACCCATAGGCCCATGGACCCATAGGACCCATAGGACCCATAGGACCCAAAGGACCCATAGGACCCATAGGGACCAAGGACCCATGGGACCCATAGAACCCAAGAGACCCCCAGGGACCCATAGAGACCCATAGAACCCAGTGCCCCATTAGAACCCAAGGGGACACATTAGGGACCCCACAGGACCCATAGGGACCCACAGGGAAACCCCCAGGGACCCATAGGGCCCATGGCCCCCTAAGAACCATGGGCCATAACCCCACAGGGCCATAAGGAAACACCATAGGGACCCCCGGGTGCCCCATAAGACCATGAGCCGCAGGGAACACAGGGACCCCATAAGGGACCATAGCAAAAGGTCCCCATAGAGCCCAAGGGGACCCAATAGGGACCCATCGGGGGGCCCATAGGGGACCCTGAGACCATAGGGGACCCATAAGGGCCCAAGGGACACATAGGGACCATAGGGACCCAAGAGCTCAAGGGGGACCCCTAAGGCCCATAGGGACACATAGGGACCCATAGGGACCCATGGCTGCCCCACAGAGACCTATAGGGACCCACAGGGACCCACAGGGACACATAGGGACCCATGGCTGCCCCATAGAGACCCACAGGGACCCATAGAGACCCATGGCTGCCCCATGGCTGCCCCATAGAGACCCATAGGGACCCACAGCACCCCACAGAGACACACAGCGCCCCATAGGGACCCACAGTGCCCCATAGGTGCCCCATAGAGACGCACACCGCCCCATAGCTGCCCCATAGGGACCCACAGCGCCCCACAGGTGCCCCATAGCTGCCCCATAGAGACGCACACAACCCCATAGAGTCCCACGCTGCCCCACAGATTCCCCCCTGTCACACACACACGTGTCCCCGCACACACGTGTCCCCGCACACACGTGTCCCCACACACACGTGTCCCCACACACACGTGTCCCCGCACACACGCACGTAGACATGGACTCACACACACACTTACACACGCACGCGTACACGCGTACGCACGCATGTACACACACGCATGTACAGCAAGCATGTAACACACATTCACACCGCCCTTCACACACACATTCACCACACACCGTCAAACCACCCACGTTGCCCAAACAACGACACAAACCTTCGCACAATACACACAGGCACTGTACACCCAACCTTACACACACTGTACACACCACACAAACCACACACATACCCACAACATGAACCAATGTACACACACACACCAATGACACACACACACCAATGACACACCACACGTAAAACAAACACAGTGCCACACACACCCCACACAGACGCACACTACCCACGCAATTTAACACACGCACATGTACACACACACACGTTCACACACACATGTACACACACACACGTACAAACACACATGCATAGCCCACACACATGTACACACATGTACACACACACACACATGTACACACACACACGTACAAACACACCACACGTAGCCACACACACGTACACACACGTACGCACACACACACGCACATGTACACACACACACGTTCACACACACATGCATACCCACACACATGTACACACATGTACACGCACACACACATGTACACACACACACACATGTACACACACACACGTACACACACACACGTACACACACACACGCACATGTACACACACACACGTTCACACACGTACATACAAACGTACACCCGCGTACACACACACACATATACACACACATGTATTGACACACACACTCACAGACACACACGTACTCACACACGCATGTACACACGTCCCCACGCATCCCCACACGCATGTACACACACGTGTCTGCACACACACGTGCACACACGTGTCCCCATACACACATGTACACACACACATGTAGATGTGCACTCACACACACGTACACACACACATGTACTCACACATATGTGCACACACACACATGTACACATACACACAGGTACTCACACACGCATGTACTCACACACGCATGTACACACACACGTCCCCACACATCCCCACACGCATGTACACACACGTGTCTGCATTACACACGTGCACACACGTGTCCCCATACACACATGTACACGCACACACGTGTACTCACACAATCACGTACACACACACGTGTCTACACGCGCACACAAGTAGACATGGACTCACCCACACACGCGTACACACGCGTGTACACACACACGTACACACGCGTGCACACGCACGTATACTCACACGTGTACTCACACGCACATGTAGACAAGGGCTCACACACACGTACACACACACACGTACACACACACACGTACACACACGCATACACACGTGTACGCAGACACACCCATGCACACACACATGTGCTCACACACGCACACTCACACGTACTCACATACATACTCACACATGTACACACGTGTACACACATGCACGCACATACACACACACATCCACACATACTCACACACGTGTACATACACACGTACTCACACACGTACACACATGTACTCACACGCATGTACTCACACGTGTACACACACATGTACACATACGTACGCGCACATGCCCACATGTACTCACACACACGTACACACGTGTACTCACGCACATGTACACGCACACACACGTACACACACACACGCGTTTTACACGTTTCCCCCCCCAGCCCCCATCCCAGCCGTGCCCCATGTCCCCGCACACGCGTGTTGTTGCCGTGTTGTGTCCCCGCACATGCATGTTGTGCCATGTTGTGTCCCCGCACACGCGTGTTGTTGCCGTGTTGTGTCCCCGCACACGCGTGTTGTTGCTGTGCTGTGTCCCCGCACACGCGTGTTGTGCCATGTTGTGCCCCACACACGCCTGTTGTTGCCGTGTTGTGTCCCCGCACACGCGTGTTGTGCCATGTTGTGTCCCCGCACACGCGTGTTGTGCCATGTTGTGTCCCCGCACACGTGTGTTGTGCCATGTTGTGCCCCCACACACGCATGTTGTTGCCGTGTTTGTGGTACCCGCACCACGGTTTGTTTGTGCCCATTTGTGTCCCCGCACAGGTGTTGTGCCATGTTGTGTCCCCGCACACGCGTGTTGTTTTGCCGTGTGTGTCCCCGCCACCACGCGTGTTGTGCCATGTTGTGTCCACTCAACGTGTGTTGTTGCCGTTGGTGCGTCACCGCCACACGAGTGTTTGTGCAGTGTTTGCGTTCCGCACACGCTGTTGTTGCGGTTGTGTCCCCGAAACACTCGTGTTTTGTGCCATGTTGTGTTCCCCACCCACGCTGTTGTTGCCGTGTTGTGTCCCCGCCCACGGTGTTTGTGCCTGCTTGTGTCACCACACCCCTCACGATTTTGTTGCCGTGTTGTGTCCCCGCACACGCGTGTTGTGCCATGTTGTGCCCCCACACACGCCTGTTGTTGCCGTGTTGTGTCCCCGCACACGCGTGTTGTGCCATGTTGTGTCCCCACACATGCGTGTTGTGCCATGTTGTGTCCCCACACACGCGTGTTGTGCCATGTTGTGTCCCCGCACACGCGTGTCGTTGCCGTGTCCCTGTGGTGCCGCACGGAGCCGCCCCGCAACCACACGGGTGATGTCAGCACCCATGGGAACAACACACACACATATGGGGGGGGGGGGGGGCCTTTGGGTGGCCGCTGTGGGTGGTGTGGGGGGCATATGGGGGGGATGGAGGATATGGGGGTTTGATGTAGGGGGGGGACCATGGGGGGGATTTGGGGGGTAATGGGGGGATTGTGGGGGGGTTTCTTATGGGTGGGTTTTGGGGGGGACGTATGGTAGGGTCTGGCGTATTAAAAATGGGGTGGTTATGGGGGGGATATGGGGGATTATGGTGAGGTTAGGGTGGGGGGTTAGGGGGGGGGTTATGGGGGGATTTGGGGGGGATCTGGGGTATGTGGGGGGCGGTATGCGGTAATGGTGGCTTATGGGGGGGATATGGGGATTTATGGGGGGGATGTGGGGGGTTGGTAGGGTTAGGTTTTATGGTGGGCTATGGGGGGCATACGGGGGGGTGTTGGTTGGGTTATGGGGGGGGTTGGGTAAGATGGGGGGTTATGGTGGGATATGGGTAAGATGGGAAGGATTGGGGGGGTATGGAGGGATATGGGGTAAGATGGGGGGTTTTATGGGGGGCTTGTGGGGGGTTATGGGTGTGGGTTTTGGGGGGTATGGGGGGATATGGGGGGTGTGGGGTAAGATGGGGGGGATTATGGGGTTATGGGAGGGGTATGGGGGGGATGGAGGGGTTATGGGGTAAGAGGGGGGGTGCTGGGGGGGATGGGGGGGGGTCTGGGTCCGATGGGGGGATCTGGGGGTTTTTGTTATTATGGGGGGATATGGGGGGATTATGGGGTTTTATGGGGGATATCAGTGGATTGGGGGGGGGGCTATGGGGGGATGTGGGGGTCTTTTGGGGGGATATGGCGGTAGCTGGGGGTTGTAGGGGGGGAATATGGGGCGGATTGGAGGGGTTTATAGGGGGGTATGAGGGTATGGTGGATTTTGGGGGGCTATGGCCTTGGGGGGGCGGTTGGGGGGGTTTTGGGGGTATGGGGTAAGATGGGCGGGATATGGGGTGGTGGGGGTTTTTGTGGTTTTTTTTTTTTTTTTTGTTTTGGGGTTTGGGGTTGGGGGGTGGGGGGTTATGGGGGGGTTATGGGGGGTAGGGGGTAAGATGGGGGGATATGGGGGGTATGGGGGTTTTTGAGGGTGCTATGGGGGGTTATTGGGGGTATGGGGTAAGATGGGGGGGATATGGGGGAGGGTATGGTGATATGGGGTAAGATGGGGTGATTATGGGTGGGGGTTATGGGGGTTTTTGGGGGGATATGGGGGCAGTGGGGTAAGATGGGGGGGAGGGACGGGGGATCTGGGGGGGCTCTGGGGATATGGGGGGCTATTGGGGCTATGGGGGTAAAATGGGGTGGATATGGGGGGCTTATGGGGAGCGGAAGATGGGGGGATATAGAGGGGCTATGGGGTGTTATGGGGGGGATTAGGAGGGGGGGTTATTTAGGTGGCTATTGGGGGGGGAGGGGGGGAAATGGTGGGGGCTATGGGTGGATGTGGGGGGATATGTGGTAGATGGTGGGGTTATTGGGGGATTGTGGGGGGGGTTAGGGGTGATTTATGGGGGCTATGGGGGGGTTATGGGGGGGACATTGAGGGGGGGATTGGGGGAGTCGTGGGGGAGGGGGTACAGGGGGTAGGGGAGGGGATGGGGGGCCATAGGAGGGGATGTGGGGGGGGATATGGGAGGGACACTGGGGGGAAAACTGGGGGTGGGGACATTGGGGGTGACCGCAGGTGTACAGCAGGACACGGTGAGGTGACACTGGGGACAAGGCGGACAAGGGGGGGGTGTGGGGACACGGGGGGACGTGGGGACACAGGGGGACATGGGGACACGGGGGATGGGGACAGGGGGGGCATGGGGGATGGGGGACACAGGGGTGGGACATGGGGGGGGGACAGGGCACGGGGGGACATGGGGACAATGGGGACATGGGGTGGGGCGGGGGACAGGGACATGGGGGGGACATGGGGACACGGGGACATGGGGACACGGGATGGGGTTGGGGGGACGGGGAGTGGGGACAATGGGGACAGGGGGGGCAAGGGGACATGGGGACAGGGATGGGGGATGGGGAACGGGGGGGGACTGTGGTGGGGACGTGGGGGACAAGGGGGGGACATGGGGACAGACAGGGGCATGGGGACAGAGGACATGGGGACACGGGTTGGGGGACATGGGGAACACAGGGGGGGACAGTGGGGACATGGAACAAGGGGGACATGGGGGACAGGGAAGAGGGGACATGGGGGGGGCACGGGGACATGGGGGGGACTTGGGGGCACAAGTAGGGGAACAGGGGGACACAGAGTGACATGGAGGGGGCATGGGGACAGGGAAAGGGGTGTGGGGACTGGGGATTGGGAGGGGACGGGGACACGAGGGGGGGTGGGGGGGGCGTGGGGACATGGGAGGGGACACGGGGACAAGGGGGACAGGGGGGACATGGGGAACACAGGACATGGGAGGGGGGGTGTGGGGGGGACATGGGGGACATGGGGGGGAAGGGGAGGGTGGGGGGGGAGGGGGGACATGGGGGCAGGGGACTGGGAGGGGGACCGGGGACATGGGGATTTGGGGGATGGGACATGGGGGGGGAATGGGAGGGGGGATGGGGGGACACAGGTGACAGGAGGGGGCGGGGGATGGGGGGACGGGGGACATGGGGGGACCCAAGGGACATTGGGAGGGGGGAACCGTGGGGGGGGCCATGGGGGCTGGGGACCGGGGCACAGGGGCAGGGGACAAGGGGACACAGGGGAAAGGGGCAAAGGGGACACGGGGGGACAAGGGGGGGACATGGGGAGGAATGGGGGGTACATGGGGGACATGGGGGGGAATGGGGGGACACAAGGGGACACGGGGTCAAGAGGGGGCACGGGGGGACACGGGGACAGGGGGGACATGGGGGGACAGGGGGGGGGGGGGACAGGGGGGGAAAGGGGACAACAGGGGACAGGGGGAAGGGGGGAGGGGGACATGGGGGGACATGGGGAAAGGGGCATGGGGGACATGGGGGGGGCAGGGGGCACGGGGGGGACACGGGGGGGGGACATGGGGGGACTGGGGACACGAGGGGGCAGGGGGACATGGGGGGGACATGGGGACACAGGGTGGGGAAGGGGGGACTGGGGGCAAGGGGGACTGGGGGGAATGGGGACTGGGGGGGGGGCTGGGGGGCATGGGGGGGGGGGGGGACAGGGGGGGACAGGGGGACACGGTGACATGGGGGGGGACTGGGGGGGACATTGGGGACCGGGGGAAACGGGGGGTGGGGGGGGACACGGGGGGGGGACAAGGGACCAGGGAAATGGGGGGGGACAGGGGACTGGGGAAGGGGGGGCGGAATGGGACACGGAAAGGGGGGGGAGGGGGGGGACGGGGGGACATGGGGACAGGGAGGGGACATGGGGGGACAAGGGGACAGGGGACACGGGACAACCGGGGGACACGGGAAGGGGGGGGACAGGGGGGGGACAGGGGGGGGGGACAGGGGGGGGGGGGTGGGGGGGAGGGAGGGGAAGGGGCCATGGGGGGGGCCATGGGGGGGGGGGGGGGGCAGGGGGGGGGAACAGGGGGGACTGGGGGGCCAGGGGGGGAGGGGGTGGGGGGGACAGGGACCGGGGGGGACAAGGGGGAAGGGGACAAGGGGACAGGGGGGACATGGGACCGGGGCAGGGAGGGACATGGGGGGGACATGGGGACACGGGGGGCAAGGGACATGGGGACAGGGGGGACAGGGCACGGGGGGGAAAGGGGGGACACGGGGACGGACAGGGGGGGACCCGGGGGGACAGGGGACGGGGGGGACATGGGGGACACGGGGGGGAAATGGGGGGGGGACAGGGGGGACAGGGGGGGGACGGGGGGGGAAAGGGGGGGGCCTGGGGGGGGGGCCTGGGGCGGGGGGCGGGCCGGGGGGCCCGGGGGGGGGGGGCGTGGGGGGGGGGGGGGACACAAAGATGGGGACAACCCACGGGAAGTGCTGCTGTCACCCGGCCTCAAAGTGCCACCAACCCCCCCCCCCCCCACGGGTGACCCCCCCTCACCCCCCCCCCACGGGTGTCCCAACCCCCCCCCCCCCCCCCTTTTCCCCCCCCCCCCCATGACCTTTCCCCCCCCCACCCCCCCGGCTGACACCCCCCGACCTTTCCCAACCCCCCCACCCAGCGTGACGCAACCCCCCCCCACCACGTGACCTTCCCCCCCCCCCCCCCCAGTTTGTCACCCAAACCCACGCACAACGGGGGGGGGGGGTCCACGAATCCCCCCCCCTCCACCCCCACGGTGACGCATCCACGGGGGGGGTTTCCCAACTCCGCCCCCCCACCCACCACCCACGGGGGGGGGGGGGAAAAATCACGGACCCCCCCCCACCCACGATGACGCTTTCCCCGCGTGTGTCCCCCCCCCCCCGCCCAACCCACGGACCCGCCCCCCCCCCAACCTCTGGATGTCACGGACCCCCCCACGGTTCTCCCCCCCCCCCCACGCGTGTCCCCCCCACGCGGTTACACCGATTGTGTGTGTGCTGGGGGGGGGGGGGGTCACTTCCGGTCTGCCCCCCCCCCGCCACCCACCCCCCCCCAAAACGGAGACCTCTGATTGGCCGCTCCCCTCCCCCACAGGAAGGAAGTTCCCCCCCCCCGCTTTACACACAGAGTGCGGCCACGCGTGGGGACCCCACGGGTGGGGGGGGGGGGAATTTTTCTGGGGGGGGGATTTTGGGAGGGGGGGGGGGGGGGCTTTAAAACACCGCCTCCCAACGTGCGCACAAACGACCCCAACCGGGGGGGGGGGGGGGGGGGGGGGGGATCCCCACGAGCCGCCCCGCCCCCCCCCCACGGCGTCACGTTGATCCCGCCCCACGCGTGACTCCGCCCCCTCCCCCCCCCCCTTTTCCCTTCCCCCCCCCCCCCCTCCTTCCCCCCCCCCCCGCCGGTCCTTCCGGTCCGCTCGCCGCCGTTACCCGCTGGTTTCTTCTCGCTCCCGGCTCAGTCCTTCGGTTCCGGTTCCGGTTAGAGCGGAGCGGCTCCGGTTCCGGTTCCGGCTTCGGTGCCGGTTCCGGTTCCGGCGCCGCTCGCTGAATCCCGGCCCCGCTCGGCCGCGCTCGGAGCGGGCAGCGCGCAGACAAAGGACCGAGCGCCGCCGTCGCCCCGCCCCCGCCGCGCTAAGCCACGCCCACCGACACGCCCACCGCCCGCCGTGGCCACGCCCACTCCCTCCCACAACCACGCCCGGGTTTTTTTTTCCCCCCCCGACGGCGGCCACGCCCACCGACTGCGCTGACCACGCCCACCGCGGGCGTGGCCACGCCCACTGTTCTTCTTGGCCACGCCCACCGCCGCCCGCGCCGCCCGCGTGGGGGGGGAATGGGGGGGGATCCGTGGGATCAGTGGGATGGGATCGATGGGATCAATGGGATCAGTGGGATGGGGTGGGATGGGATGGGATCAGTGGGATCAGTGGGATGGGATCAATGGGATCGATGGGATCAGTGGGATGGGGTGGGATGGGATGGGATCAGTGGGATGGGATGGATGGGATGGGATGGGAATGAATGGGATGGGATCACTGGGATGGATGGGATGGGATGGATGGGATGGGTATGGGATGGATGGGGATGGGATGGGGATGGGATGATGGGATCATGGACAGTGGGGATGGGATGGGATGGATGGGATGGGATGGGATCAATGGGATCAGTGGGATCAGTGGGATGGGATGGGATGGATGGGATGGGATGGGATCAATGGGATCAGTGGGATCAGTGGGATGGGATGGGATGGGATGGATGGGATGGGATCAGTGGGATCAGTGGGATGGGATGGGATCAATGGGATCAGTGGGATCTGTGGGATCAGTGGGATGGGATGGGATGGATGGGATCAGTGGGATCAGTGAGATGGATGGGATGGGATCAATGGGATGGGATGGGATGGGATCAATGGGATCAGTGGGATGGGATGGGATGGGATCAATGGGATAGTGATGGGATGGGATCATGGGATGGGATGGGAGGGATGGGATGGGATTAGGGGATCAGTGGATGGATGGGATGGGGATCAATGGGATGGGATATGGATGGGATCAGTGGATGATGGGATGGGATGGGCGATGGGATCATGGGATCGGGATGGGTATGGATGGGATGGATCAGGGATCAATGGGATGGGTTGGGGATGGGATGGAATGGGAATGGGATGGGATGGGATGGTGGGATCAGTGGATCAGTGGGATGGGTCTGGGATGGGTCATGGGATCAGTGGGATCAGGTGGATGGGATGGATGGGATGGATGGGATCAGGGATCGGGATCGGGGATGGATGGATGTGGATGTGGGATCGATGGGATCAATGGGGATGGTGGGATCAGTGGGATGGGATGGGATGGGATGGATGGGATCAGTGGAATCAGCCGGATGGGGTGGAATGGATGGGATGGGATCAATGGGATCAATGGGATGGGATTGGGTGGGATAAATGGGATGGGATGGGATCAATGGGATGGGATCAATGGGATGGGATCAGTTGGATGGATGGGATGGGATGGATGGGATCAATGGGATCAATGGGATCAGTGGGATGTGATTGGATGGGATGAATGGGATGGGATGGGATCGATGGGATCAATGGGATGGGATGGGATGGGGTGGTGGATAGCGGAGGGCGGGTGACAATGAGTTGACAGGACAGGGGGACAAGGGGGTGACAGTGGGGGTGACAGTGGGGTGACAGTGGGGTGACAGTAGGATGGACTCGGGACTAGGGGCTGACGGGGTGAGGACAGTGGGGTGACATTGGGGTGCAGTGGGTGACAACGGGGGGCAGTGGGTGACAGTGGGACGTGCATTGGGGTGACAGTGGGGTGACCGGGGGTGATAGGGGGACTGCATGGGGTGACAGTGGGGTGACAATGGGGGGGGACAGGGAGGGTGACAGTGGGTGACAGTGGGATGGGGCTGGGGGACAAGTGGGGGACAGCAGGGGGGGACAATGAGGTGACAGTGGGGGACAGGACGAGGATGAGGCGGTGACAGTGGGGGGGGACAGGGGAAGGAGGGGGTGACCAATGAGGTGACAGCGGGATGGGACAGGAGGATGGGGTGGGTGGCAGTGGGGTGACAGTGGGATGGGACAGGGGTGACAGTGGGGTGACAGTGGGATGGGGACAGCAGGGGGACATTGGAGTGACAATGGGCGTGACGACAGGGTGGGACAGGGTGGCAGTGGGGTGACAGTGGGGGGGTGACAGGGGAACGAGGGGGTGACAATGAGGTGACAGCAGGATGGGACAGGAGGATGGGGTGGGTGACAGTGGGGTGACAGCGGGATGGGACAGGGGGTGACAGTGGGGGTGACAGTGGGGGGGACAGGGGGTGACAGTGGGGTGACAGTGGGGTGATAGTGGGGTGACGACAGGGTGGGACAGGGTGGCAGTGGGGTGACAGTGGGGGGGACAGGAGGATGGGACAGGGGGTGACCGTGCGGGGGGGACAGGGGAAGGAGGGGGTGACAATGAGGTGACAGCAGGATGGGACAGGAGGACGGGGTGGGTGACAGTGGGGTGACAGTGGGATGGGACACCAGGGGGACATTGGAGTGACAATGGGGTGACGACAGGGTGGGACAGGGTGGCAGTGGGGTGACAGTGGGGGGTGACAGGGGAACGAGGGGTGACAATGAGGTGACAGCAGGATGGGACAGGAGGATGGGGTGGGTGACAGTGGGGTGACAGTGGGATGGGACAGTGGGTGACAGTGGGGTGACAGTGGGGGGACAGGGTGGTGGGGGCCGGTGACAGTGGTGGTGGACAGGTGGACAGTGGTGAGTGGGGTGACAGTGGGGGGGGACAGGGGAAGGAGGGCGGTGACAATGAGGTGACAGGCGGTGGGGACAGGGAGGACGGGTGGGGTGACCAGTGTGGTGACAGAGGATGGGACAGGGGTGACAGTGGGTGGGGTGGACAGTGGGTGACAGTGGGGTGACAGTGGGATGGGACAGGGGTGACATGGGGTGACAGTGGGGTGAAGTGGGTGACAGGGGTGGGGTGGGATGGGGGGGACAGGGGGTGACAGTGGGTGGGCAGCAGAGGGGGGACATGGGTGAAGCAGGGGGTGAATGGGGGGTGACAATGGGTGACAGCGGGGTGACAGGGGGGAGGGGGGGTGACAGTGGGGTGACGGGGGGATGAGGGGGCAAGAGGGGTGACAGTGGGGTGACAGCGGGATGGACAGCAGGGGGACATTGGAGTGAAATGGGGTGGAACGTGAATGGGTTGGTGACATGGGGGGGCAGGGGACGAGCAGGGGGGGGGGGGGGTGGGGGGGGGGTGGGTGGGGGGGTGACAGTGGGGTGACGCAGGGAACGGGATGGGGGACAATGAGGGTGACAGTGGGGTTGACAAGCGGGATGGGGAAGCGGGGACATTGGGTGGACAGGGGGACACAGGGTGGGAAAGGGTGGCCAGTGGGGGGTGGACACTGGTGACAGCGGAGGGACAGCGGGACGGGGTGGGGTGACAGAGGAGACAGGGTGACATTGGGGTGACAGTGGGGTGACAGCAGGGGGACAGCGGGAGGGGACACTGCAGTGACAGTGGGGTGACAGGGAGAGGAGGGGGTGACAATGGGGTGACACAAACAGGGGGAGGTGACATCGGGGTGACGTCGAGGTGACAGTGAGATGGGAATGGGGTGACACTGGGTGACACTGGGACAGGAGGGGGGACACAGGGTGACATCAGGTGACGCTGGGACGGGAGAGGTGACACTGGGTGACGTCGGTGTGACATCGGGTGACAGCAGGACAGGAGAGGTGACATCGGGTGACATCGGAGTGGCACTGGGATGTGGTGGGGTGACACCGGGGGTGACATAAGGTGGCATCAGGTGACAATGGGATGGGAGAGGGGACACTGGGTGACACCAGGACAGGGTGGGGTGACATGGTGGTGACACTGGGTGACAGCAGGACGGGTCAGGGTGACAATGGGACAGGGGTGGGGACATCAGGTGACATCAGGGTGACACCGGGACATGGCGGGGTGACATTGGGTGACACTAGGTGACATCAGGACAGGACGGGGTGACACTGGGGTAGGAGAGGTGACACCGGGACATGGTGGGGTGACACTGAGTGACATGATGGTGACATCAGGTGACAGTGGGGCGGGAGAGGGGACAGCAGGTGACATCAGTGTGGTATCAGGACATGGCAGGGTGACACTGGGTGACATCAGGACAGGGTGACACTGGGACAGGAGGGGGGACAGTAGGTGACATCAGGGTGACAGCGGGACAGGGTGGGGTGACATTGGGTGACACTGGGTGACATCAGGACAGGACAAGGTGACACTGAGTGACATGATGGTGACACCAGGTGACAGTGGGGCGGGAGAGGGGACAGCAGGTGACATCAGTGTGATATCAGGACATGGCAGGGTGACACCGGGTGACATCAGGACAGGACAGGGTGACACTGGGACAGGAGGGGGGACGGTAGGTGACATCAGGTGACAATGGGACGGGAGAGGGGACGTCAGGTGACATCAGGGTGACAGCGGGACGGGGTGGGGTGACATTGGGTGACACCAGGTGAGAGCAGGACGTGACACTGGGTGACATTGGGTGACATCAGGGTGACACCAGGTGGCTGCAGGACAGGACAGGGTGACACTGGGTGACGTGGTGGTGACAACAAGTGACACTGGGACAGGAGAGGGGACCTCAGGGTGACACCAGGACAGAGTGAGGTGACACCAGGACAGGAGGGGTGACATCGGTTGACATCAGTGTGACACCGGGTGACAGCAGGACATGACACTGGGTGACACTGGGTGACAATGGGTGACAATGGGTGACAACAGGTGACTCGGCACAGGAAGGGGGACACTGGGGTGACATGGTGGTGACAGCAGGTGACAGCAGGACAGGAGAGGGTGACACTGGGACAGGAGGGGGGACAGCAGGTGGTATCAGGTGACAATGGGACGTGGTGGGGTGACACCGGGTGACAGCGGGACAGGAGAGGGGACATCAGGTGACATCAGGGTGACAGCAAGACAGGGTGGAGTGACACCGGGTGACAGCAGGATAGGAAAGGTGACAGCGGGTGACACCAGGGGGACACTGGGACATGGCGGGGGGACACTGGGTGACACGATGGTGACACCGGGTGACACTGGGACAGGACAGGGGTGACACCGGGTGACACAATGGTGACACCGGGTGACACTGGGACAGGAGGGGTGATACTGGGTGACACCGGGTGGCAGTAGGACAGCAGGGGTGACACTGGGTGACACGATGGTGACACTGCAGTGACATGGGGACAGGAGGGGTGACACTGGGTGACACGATGGTGACACGGGGTGACATTGGGACAGGAGGGGTGACGCCAGGTGACACGATGGTGACACCGGGTGGCACTGGGGGACAGGACAGGGGTGACACTGGGTGACATTGGAACTGTAGGGGTGACACCGGGTGACACGATGGTGACACTGGGACAGGACAGGGTTGACACTGGGTGACACGATGGTGACATCGGGTGACACTGGGACAAGACAGGGGTGACACCGGGTGACACGATGGTGACACTGGGTGACACTGGGACAGGAGGGTGACACCAGGTGACATTGGGACAGGAGGGGTGACACCAGGTGACACGATGGTGACACGGGGTGACACTGGGACAGGAGGGGTGACACTGGGTGACATGATGGTGACACGGGGTGACACTGGGACAGGAGGGGTGACATTGGGTGGCACTGGGACAGGACAGGGGTGACACTGGGTGACATGATGGTGACACCAGGTGACACTGGGACAGGGGGGGTGACACTGGGTGACACCGGGTGACACTGAGTGACACTGGGACAGGAGGGGTGACACTGGGTGACATGATGGTGACACCAGGTGACACTGGGACAAGACAGGGGTGACACCGGGTGACACCAGGTGGCACTGGGACAGGAGGGGTGACACCAGGTGACACGATGGTGACACCGGGTGGCACTGGGACAGGACAAGGGTGACACTGGGTGACATGATGGTGACACTGCAGTGACATAGGGACAGGAGGGGTGACATTGGGTGACACGATGGTGACACTGGGTGACATTGGGACAGGAAGGGTGACACTGGGTGACACTGGGACAGGACAGGGGTGACACTGGGTGACACTGGGTGACACTGGGACAGGACAGGGATGACACTGGGTGACACCGGGTGACACTGGGACAGAGGGGTGACACTCCGGGTGACACTGGGACAGGACAGGGGTGACACTGGGTGACACCAGGTGACACTGGGACAGGAGAGGTGACACTGGGACAGGACAGGGGTGACACTGGGTGGCAGTAGGACAGCAGGGGACACCAGGACAGGAGGGGCAACACTGGGACAGGACAGGGGTGACACTGGGTGACACCGGGTGACACTGGGACAGGAGGGGTGACACAGGTGACACGATGGTGACACTGCAGTGACACTGGAACCGGACAGGGGGACACCGGAGGTGGCAGCGCGGTGACCCCGGGTGACCCCGGGGCAGGACGGGCAGCGCCGGGTGACGTTTCGGTGACACCGGGTGGCACCGCCCTCACGTGACCCGTGGGAGCCACCCGCACTCACGTGACCCGAGGGAGCCACCCGCCCGTCACGTGACCGCCTCCCGGCGTGGGGGAGGGGCGCGCGCTGCTTCCCGCACGTCCGCAATGGCCGGAGACGGCGGCGGCCAATGGGAGAGCTCCTTGCGGGCGGCGGCCAATGGGAACGAGCGATCGGCGGAGGGGGGCGGGGCGAAGGCGGGCACCCCCCCCCCCGGAGGGCGGAGCGCGGGATCGCACGTGCGAGAGGGCGGGGCGGAGACGGGCGCGCGCCGAGCCCCGCCCCTACTCCCCCCCCCCCCCCCCCACACGACGGCCTCACGTGACCCCGCGCACGTGACCCCGCCCCTCCCTCGCTCCCTCCCCAACAACAGCGCCGAGGCGCGCCCTGATTGGCCGGCGCCGTCCGTGACGTGGCGCGCCGCCCGGCGAGCCGTTACCGTGGCAACGGGGAAAGCGGCGCGGCGGGAGGGGGCGGGGCCTGGGGGTGAAGCCACGCCCTCTTTGTCTGACCACGCCCCCGCGGTGGCCGGGAGGGGGCAGAGGTCAGAGGTCACTGCACCACGTGACAGCGCAGGCGGTGTCACGGCTACAGCGGGACGCACGGATGCACGCTCACACCATTGCACACTCACACCATTGCACGCTCAGTCACGCTCACACTCAAACACAGCATTGCACGCTCACGCTCACACTCACACTCCTGCCCACACTCACACCATTGCACACTCACACACACGCTCACACTCACACCATTGCACACACACACTCACACCATTGCACACACACACGCTCACACTCACACACGCCCACACTCACACCATTGCAAACTCACACACACACTCACACCATTGCACGCTCACACACACGCTCACGCTCCCTCACACCATTGCACGCTCACACACAATTGCACTTACAAACATGCTCACACTCACTCACCCCATTACACACTCATACTCACAATCGCACTCACGCTCACCCCATTGCACGCTCACACGCTCACACTC
Organism: Lophura nycthemera; assembly: GCA_021292215.1. Lineage (NCBI taxonomy): Eukaryota > Metazoa > Chordata > Aves > Galliformes > Phasianidae > Lophura > Lophura nycthemera. Next base: position 23,674 of record JADANK010000588.1, read on the forward strand.
GCACTCACCCCATTGCACACTCATGCTCACACTTGCACAATCGCACACTCACTCACACATGCGCTCACCCCACTGCACACTCACATGCTCACACACAATTGCACACTCACACTCACGTGCTCATCCAATGCGCACTCACACTCACCCAATTGCACACTCATGCGCTCACACTTACACAATAGCACACTCACACAACGCTCCCCATGCACCCACTCAACACTACCACCCCCATTGCACACACACACTCACCATTCACAATGCAGCGCACTCACCCGCCACATAATGCACACTCTCCCACCACATTCACCCCAATGACACCACTCACACTGACCAGCGCGCTCACACGCATTGCACACTCAATGCACACTCACCTCCCTGCACTGTACGCTCAGCTCTTCATTCACCCCATTGCACACTCACACACGCCCAGCCCCATGCACACTCAGCACACAGCACACCTCACATCACGTCCCTGGCACACTCATAACAACTCACACACACATCACCACCATTGGGCTCAGCTCACGCTTATGACCCACGCTGTCCCACAGCGTTCATGCCCCAGGCCCACATGCCTGCCAGAAGGCGCCCGCTGCCCCATACGCCTCAGTGACCCCATAGGGCCCCATAGGGCTCCCTGCTGTCCTTATAGGGTTCAATGTCCCCTTAGGGCCCACTGCTGTCCTTATAGGGCCCACTGCTGTCCTTATAGGGCTCAATGTCCCCATAGGGCCCATAGGGCTCGCTGCTGTCCTTATAGGGCCCACTGCTGTCCTTATAGGGCCACTGCTGTCCTTATAGGGCTCAATGTCCCCATAGGGCCCCATAGCGCTCATTGCTGTCCTTATAGGGCTCAATGTCCCCATAGGGCTCCATGCTGTCCTTATAGGGCCCACTGCTGTCCTTATAGGGCTCAATGTCCCCTTAGGGCTCACTGCTGTCCTTATAGGGTTCAATGTCCCCATAGGGCCCCATAGGGCTCACTGCTGTCCTTATAGGGCCCACTGCTGTCCTTATAGGGCTCACTGCTCTCCTTATAGGGCCCACTGCTGTCCCATAGGGCTCAATGTCCCCTTATAGGGCTCACTGCTGTCCCATAGGGCTCAATGTCCCCTTATAGGGCTCACTGCTGTCCCTATAGGGCCCACTGCTGTCCTTATAGGACCCAATGCTGTCCCCATAGGTTGTGGTGTTGTCCCTATAGGTCTCCCTGCTGTCCCAATAGGGCTCAGCAATGTCCCCATAATTGTGATGGTGTCCCCATAGGGCTCCCCGCTGTCCTTATAGGGCCCACTGCTGTCCCTATAGGTCTCCCCGCTGTCCCTATAGGGCCCACTATTGTCCCCATAGGGCCCACTGCTGCCCTTATAGGGCTCACTGTTGTCCCCATAGGGCTCCCTGCTGACCCTATAGGTCTCCCTGGTGTCCCTATAGGGCTCACTATTGTCCCCATAGGGTCCACTTTTGTCCCCATAGGGCTCACTATTGCCCTTATAGGGCTCATTGCTGTCCCCATAAGTCCCATCAATGTCCCTATAGAACTCACTGCTGACCCCATAGCTGTCATATTGTCCCCATAGGGCTCAGCAATGTCCCCATAGGGCTCAATGTCCCTATAGGTCTCCCTGCTGTCCCCATAGGGCTCACTATTGTCCTCATACCATGTGTCTGGGTAATGCCCCTTATAGGGCTCCTGTGCCCACCTAAGTCCCATCATGGTCCTATAGACTCACTGCTGACCCCATAGGCTGTCATGTTGTCCCCATAGGGCTCACTATTGTCCCATAGGGTCCACTTTTGTCCCCATAGGGCTCATCAATGTCCCCATAGGGCTCACTGCTGTCCCATAGGCCACGGCCCTGGGAATTTTTTGGCCCCTAAGGGTCTCCTTTGG
>JADANK010000589.1:0-76577 GCA_021292215.1 Lophura nycthemera
AAGGTAAGTCAATGAAAATTAATAAAGGATATTATAAATTTAATAATATTAAGATGTTACCAATAATGAAATAAGTAAGAGAGTTAGGCACAGCGAGACAAGGAATAAACAGGAGGCTTACCCGAGTTGTAGGCTTCGCTCAGGAAACTCCAGTGGAATGGATCTTCCAAGAGAGAGAGATCCTTCCCCACTGGTAGTCAGCTCTTAAATGGGTTCTAGGAGAGGTGGAGCCAGGCTCCCACCCCTTCCTGCAGCACAGGTGAATTGCTTTCACCTGTGCTCCCAGGGCTGACTCATTGCTTGCCTCAGGTTGACTAATCAGAGGTTCAGGCCGTGACTCAGCAGTTCCATACAGCGCTCAAATGAAAACTCTCGTTTCCTGGTTAGTTCACTGTTGGGATGGCGGGGGCCAGAGCTGTCTCTAGATGGTAATGAAGCTCGCCAACTAGGAGCCATTGCCGAGGTCCAGCTATTGACAGAGGAACAGTCGTGTTTGGATGGGCTGCCACCCTCTGGGAACGAGTGTTAATAGCTGTGAAGGAAAGGTAACTCCTTCAAAGACGGCTTCAAGCCTGTGATGAAAAGGTGGGATACAGTTGAAAAGGGTATCCAGTATTTGAGGGAAATGCCGTGGTGGAAATGTTGTATGACCCTAACTTTGTTCTAACGACCCCACGCCAAGACCACGACCCTGAGAGAGTGGGACCGACTACTGAAATATGGCATAAACTCACAACCAACAGCACCAGACAGATTGCCGGTACACAATGGCAACGTTTGACAGATACCAGGACCAACAGAGAAGACCCTTAGTTTTTGGACTGATTCTTACGCTCCAAAGCTATGAACAACAGCTACCCCCAACTCACGCCTCCATTTCCGCCATCTCACAATAACGGGACCCAACTGAATGAAATGCCAGAGCAAGTGTCTTTACTGATTAATCGTGACAAAACCTGTAGAAGTATCAGAACCGCTTATGAAGATCAGAATAATCAAAAGAGTCTAATGAAGGAGTGAAGGAGCGATAAAACTAATCGCGATCCAACTAACTAAAGACGATGAAACCCTCCTTCTCCACGTGCACCATCAAAAATCTCAGCGTTAGAGGCAAACGCTTTCCAGCTGCAGTGAGGAATCCTACATCGCCAATGCCTTGTGGCGCTACTTACGTGACCATGGAGAAGACATGAGGACGTGGCATGACCAAGCTACTCCTGTACTACGGCACAGTAACTGGCAAAGAAGGGTGTAAACCCTATTGGGCTGCTGAACTGTGGAAAGATATTGCTGCCCGAATAAAAGAATTGGTCGTGAAGGTACGCCATGTAGATGCCCATGTCCCAAGAGTCGGGCTACTGAAGAACACAAAAAACCACAGGTGGACCGGCTGCCAAAATTGAGGTTGGCAAGATAGATGGATCTGGCGAACAAGGGTGAATTATTTCTTAGGTGGTGGGCCCTGAACCTCAGGCCATTAAGGGAGAGATGCAACATGTAGTGGGCCGGACGGGAGTGGAATTAACTATTGGATGCCATTGCACAGGTTATTCACGAAGGTAAAGCATGTGCCATAATCAAACAAGCCAAGAGGATGAAACCTCTCTGGGAGGAAGGGCGATGGCAAAAGTATAAAATATGGGAGGCGTGGCAGGTTGATTATTCACCTTGCCACGATCTCTCAGTGTTATGTGCTTACCAGGTGGAGGCAACCACTGGGTGGCTTGAAACATATGCAGTACCCCATGCTACCGCCCCGAACAAACATCATTAGGTCTTGAGAAACAATTCCTTTGGCGACCATGGCACCCCAGACAGAATTGAGTCAGATAATGGGACTCATTTCAAAAAATTCTCTTGTAAGTACTTGGGCCAAAGATCTGGCATTGAGTGGATTTCATATTCCCTACCATGCCCCAGCCTCTGGTAAAGTTGAACGATAGAATGGGTTGTTAAAAAAACTATGCTGAAGGCAATGGGTGGCGGAACATTTAAGCACTGGGAGAAGCCTTTGGCAGAAGCCACCTGGTTAGTCATACCAAGAGGATCATCCATCGTGATGGTCCTACCCAATCCAGCTCCCTACATACCGTAAGGGAGATAAAGTCCCTGTTGTACATGAAAGAGCATGTTGGGGAAAAGCAGTTTGGGTTCTTCCAGCTTCTGGAAAGGGCAAACCTCTCCGCCAGTACGTTTTTGCCAGGGACCAGGGTCCACTTGGTGGGTAATGCAGAAAAATGGGGCTGTTCAATGTGTACCTCAAGGAAATTGATGCTGGGGGAGTGCAGACAGTAATTCTATGTATATGTATATAGACGTGTGTGTGTGATGCATTTTAATCATTTGTTGTTTGTATTGTATTTTTATATAATATTATATATTAAGCATGATGTAGTGATGCAGAATAAGGGGTGGAAGGTATGGTTTTATGATTTTTGGTTTTCAGATTCCACATCAAAACATCATGTACTGGAATTAGTGTGTTAATGCTCCAATTCCAGGTACCTACCCTTATACATTACGGAAGTCAATGGGATCTGGCCCCCGGGTGGGTGGTCTCTTACTGCCTGGCAGTGGGTGCTGGAGGGTGCTTTCCTTGCCGTTCCTAGCTTTTCAGGTTTGACTCGGTCTCAGGAACTCTCTCTTCCTATCTTATTTTTTTATTAGTCTCAATTTTCAATTGATTGCATTATATTGTGTTATCTTGCATTCCGATATCATAGTTAGTAAATAAGTTTTCTTCCATAGATTGTTACCGCTGTTTTTTTTCCTCCCTTCCTTCCTTCCTTTCCCATTTTGCGGGGCCGGGGGGGGTGGGGGGGCAGGGGCCTACTGCCCCCTGTCACGGGCAATAAATGATCTAGTTACCTCCGTGGACACTAGGGGAACCAATTGATCTGTAATTTGGACTCTCGTGAGTACAGGGAGGGCGTTTGGGGAGTGAACGTCCAAGTAGTTTTTATTTCTTTGCTCTTTTCTATGGCCAGTCATTGGAATTACAGTAGTAATTGCTGTAATCGCTCAGTGCTGTGCTGTAAAAATGCTTTTCTTGCGGGATCCCACTCCTTGTTAACTAACCGCATTAGTTATTATACTGTCTATGTAATTGTTAAGTGTTTGTGTTGTAAAATGTTCCTTGCGGAATTCCATTCCCTGTTTCAAGTACACTTGTCTTTCTGGGGACACTGGTTACAACACTTGTCCAGGGAATTCAGTGTTTCCATGCCCTGGGGAAGCACCACGGACTCCATTACCCAGCAAAAACACAAGGGGATTTTCACCCAATACCTGAGACCAGTCAGGATAAACAGCTGTTGAGGAAAAACGGTTGTCAAAAGGAATCCCTAAACAAACCCCACTCAAGGTGTTTAGCACATTGGTGAGACATTGCTGGGGGCCTAGGGTACACTGATAAGAAAACCTTAAGTTTGCAACATGGTGGTTGTATACAAGTTGAAGTGATGGAAGTGGCCTCAGAATGGGACCCTTACTATAATATCCTCTTACAGTTAATGTTATTCTTAGAAGGGAAGGCAAATGGGAAGAGGTTGCATACGAAGATGTTTTTCCCACTCTATGCAATCATCCCAAGTGGCAACAGGACTGTGGGTATGAGGGCACCCAAGATCCGATGGTTTTAGCATAAGAAGGATAAGTGGAAGAAACCGGGAACACAAATGAAGTAACACGACCAGTTTTACAATTGAGTGCTCTCATCATGAGATACTTGGGGTGTTTGTGGAACCTGAAGAACTGTATTGTTTGATTTGTGGGTTTTTGAAGGGAATGGCAAACAAACTGTTATGATGGTATAATAAGTGTAACCATTACGGAAGCATAATTGAAGGCATGAGGAAGTGTAATTGAGGGTACGTATAGTGGAACACTGTAAAAGGCAAAAGGGTTAAAGAGAAAGTGAGTTTACCTGCACTGGTATGAGAACACTCCCCCCTGCCACCACCCACCCGGAGCAGAACTCTCAGAGTGGGAGAGAGACAGGGTCGGAGTCTGCCGCTGTAAACATTGTTACACGCAAAGGGGTGGGGGGGTGGAAAGGATGGGGCACTGGAAGTGAGAATAGCCTTCATCTGCAGAAATTAGGAAACCCAAATCCCAATTTAGCACTGGAAGCCTCTGAAGGGGAGGAGGTGAAACTGAAATGTAAACATAGGAGCTTATGTAATGACGAGAGTTTGGAAAGTGAAAAAGTTTGTGAAAGACACAGGCGTGGAAAGGCAATTTGGGACTCTCCTGAGCCCAGGAGGGTATTTGGAGCCAATGTCCAAATAGTTGTTATTTTCTTTGTTCTTTCTCTGGCCCAATCGTAGAAATTACAGTAGTAATTGCTGTAATGGTTCGGTGCTTGTGCTACAAAAATGCTTCTTGCCATTTTCAATTATGGCTGCAAGCACATAATATGGCAATTCCAGAAATCCTGGGACATGTCCTGGTATAGATTTGTCTCGGGAAAAATGTTCTCCACCTGACTCCATTGAAAGATATTCCATAGGAAGAAACACACCGATATTTTTAGCTTGGTGGCTCACCAAAATGTAACAATCAGAAAATCAGCCAAACAGAAAAGGGATACAAGCCATGTGATGACAAAGGGACTAACTGAAAAAGAAAGGCATTAGAAGGGAAGGAAAAAGGAGCACTCACCTGTCTCTGAAATTCTAGGCTCCCAGGGAAAAACTCCCAAAGGAGGGATTCCACAAAGAAAACCACCTGCAGTGGCAGTCAGCACTTAAATGGGGGGGGTCTAAGTGAGGTGGAGCCAGGCCTTCACCGTTGCTCCCAGGGCTTGACTGGGTCCTTTCCCTGGGTGCTTAATCAGTGGTTCAAGGCCATGACCTCAACAGTTACAATACAAAATGTAAAGGTGGTGGGAAAGTTACGAGAGAAAAACTTGTGGATGTATGTAAGGGTTGTAGAAACCTGTAATAAGAGAACTACTACGTCCCCCAGAGGACTGTTCGCTGTTCTGTTATCATTTCCGCTCAGAGGGAAAAGGACAAAGGCCTTTGTAGGTCACCTCACAGTCCTTTCTTTTCGATCGTCTGGCTCGTCTCTGTTGTGGGTGCCATTCATCACAGCATTTGTTTCCGCGTAGGAAACCCCTAGTTCCTCACGTTCCTATGGCCCGGCCAGGGTTTCACGCCGTCCCCGCTGTGGACCCGGACCATCTCACCACGTGGCACACCAATGTGATGTCAGGCAGGATGGCGTTTATTGCAAGTGAAACAGCAACTTATATATTTACATGCTTATCTATGTTACTACCTACATGTATCTGTGTTACTATGTCACATTCTATTTACTACGTCCACATGCGGGCTTACTCATGTCTAGTACATCTACGCCTCCAAGCGCGCGTAAGTCTCTTATCACAGAGCAGGGGAGGTCCTATCGGTTCCACAGCCCGATACCCCGCAAATGCCTACTGCAACATCTCCCCCTCCCCATGCTCGGTAAAGCCTTGCCCCGTTACCGCGCGATACTCGCATTACCGCCCTAATAGCCCTAGTGAAGGTTATACAAATGTTATATGTTGCGTTCCTTACAGTTTCTCGCGTAGCTTAAGATACTCTATTCGTTGGTCAAAGTTCTCTCTATCATGTGTCGCCAAGCGGCGTTGCATGTGCCAAATTCTTACATATATATGGACAACAAGCACTAAACAAACTACTGTTAGAGTTAATATGATCACAAACTGGGTGCAGGATAGCATTAAACAACTCCTCTGCTGTTAGGCGACCATCCAAGAAGCACTTCCCACCAGTGATGTTCTCCGTCCTTCTTTATCCTTTCTAGGACACGATGTATCTCTTCTGTATCATGGTGAACAGTATCAAGGTTTTCTGTCCATTGTTCGAATGCGCTGTAGCAATTGGTACAGGTCGTATGTCGCAGCAGTTCCTCACTAAATCAAGGTCCATTCCAATAGGAGTTGGTAGTTAAGTCCTGAATCAATGTGTAATTAGACTGCCAGTAATGAAGTGAAGTAAACTGGAGCTGTATAATTAAAATCGCACCCTACGATATTAGTAAAGTTACAAGTACAGAGATTTGAATAATTACCAGTTACAATTAGTAATTATTTACGAGTATAGAATTACAAGGGGTCCTCTACAAACACATCCGTCCCCAATATACAAGCACTGTTTCTGGTACCTCATTGGGATGAATCTCAAAATGGCAGATGTTCTGTTCAGTATCAAGACAAATGTCTTGAGCCCTGGGAGTGTTACCTTCGCAAACAAAGCCTCGTTGTTCCCGTACAGCACATGAGCTAACATCTACAGTTTGCCATTTTTTCCCTTTTTTCCAAGCCCATTCTCGATGTTCTATTGGATAAAGTATAACCCCATCATGATTCAATCCCAACGCAACAATTGAATATATCGTGTATACTGAAGCATTGCGTATCGTCAGGACAAAAGCTGTGGCATAATTGGTAACAGGATCATAAGTAAAATTAACTAAGTGCCACCAAGATTGAAATTTCTTTTCAAATTCATTCGCCTTGTTCCAAATCACCTTCCGGATCTCTGTGGGCAGGGTACCTGCCTCACCTTCCCTCACAATCGCTGCTACCATGGATTGCATCCATATTTGGGCTTGGATGCAACTAAGTGCTAGAGAAGTATCATTTTGAGTCGCAGCGAGTGCATCTACAATCAATTGATGGTCTTTCATATTAGTCTTTTCCCATTGAGGTAATACGTCTGATAAAACCCACTGGTTGGTTCCTAATGCCGATAAAGAGGGACTGAAAGGATGTTGCAGCCATATAAATCGCTAGTGGCTGTACTCAATTTATTCATAAGCATCTCGGCATCTATACTGTTCAAGACTCCCAGGCCCTGTTCCCATTATACCAGTCACATCCCCTCCGTGTTTCTCTTAGCCTGAGCGAGGGTCCGTCAATGAACCACGTACCAGCCTGCATAAGATACGCTTAAAAATGGAGTACAAGTTGATTTAATCGCTGAGATATTAGTCTGCATTGATAACTCTACTCGTTTAAGAGACCATGTTGGGTTGAATAATACCTGTTGTTGGCCTGTCTTTTTAACGGCATATGGCCCAATCTCATAAATCTGTGGAGATAAGATGTTTTCTATTTTCTCCGTGGTGGTAGGGCTTTTAAGAAAGGTCGATGTGTGCAGGGTGGTCGTTGTTCGCTGCTTAATAAGGTCAATTCTAAATTTGAAAGATCGCCCCTGGTCATTACGTGTCCAGAGGCAGACTACAAAAGCAGGTTGGATCAAGGTAAAATTGTGCCAACAGTCCCACCGTTCAATGATACAAGATCTACTGTGTTTCTTGTCTGTTTCAATATTTGTTACTGATATTTGGGTCACTTTCTCAAAAAGAGATCCATTAACCATCCAACTTCCCACTTTTATTTCTTGACCTGTCTCTCCCCAAAGTCGATGAAGCCGACTGGTGTTATCCCAGCCCCACTCTTCTATCTTATATGGTTCATCATTGTGTAATACCATTGTTAACAGAGTTATGTTAGTATCTGGTCCCATACTCCCAGTGTGCCTCTGGTAACCATACCGCTTTCTCCTCGAAGGGTCATTGTCCATCGCTCGAATAGTACCTATCGCACATGCTATAAGCAGAAGCGAAAGTGAAAGCGTTACATTTTTAACCGGCGCCATCATAGGCGTCCTGCCTTCAGTGAGTGAGATCTTCAGAAGCGGCTCCTTTTTCTTGTGTTCTTTCGTCGGTCTTGTCTGTTGTTTAAGCCTCTCCAGGAACAAATCCTGCAAATGGGAAGGCTCATGTTCCAGTTAGTTCTTTGCTGGTATCTGGCTTAATTTTCCGCGACGGTACCCATGCTATTTTTCCCGTCTCGCAATGTTTTACTGCTGCATAACCTCTTCCCCATACCAGGATCATCCAGCCCGCTTCCCATACCCCGTTATCTGTTTTCACTTTGACTGGAGGTCCCTCACTTAAGATCTTGGGTTGCCAATGTTTCTGTACAGGGGTTCGGCTGCAATCTCCGCGTTCAAAATGATTCAATGCATAGAGGGCTTTTGCTAAGATCTCTGCCTGTCTACCGACAGGGATTCTGTCCCTATATCCCTCCCCCTCCCCAAGGACATGTATCTTGTCCTTGAGGAGGCGGTTAGCACGTTCTACAATCGCTTGCCCTTGAGAGTTACCAGGGATACCTGTGGTGTGAGAAATTCCCCACAACGTCATCCATTCTTGAGTTGAGCGTGAGATGAAGCATGATCCGTTATCGGTTTTAATCTGGCTAGGTAATCCCAATACAGCAATTACCGTAGCCCAATGGGATTGCGCTGCCGCCGAATTAGATTTAGCATGCTGGGTGGCAATGATGACAGTGGAGGAGGTGTCTATCGTGACGGCAAGCCAAGACCGGGGGGACAAGCGGGGTTCCCAAGTGAAATCCGTTTGCCAGATCTGCAATGGCCCGAGGCCACGGGGATTAACTCCAGCCCCTATTGCAGGTGCAGTGTTGCAGTGAGGACAGGCCTGGACGACATCTCGTGCAACAGACAAAGGTATAGAACAGGTCCTGGCTAGAGCACGTGCGCCTATGTGAAGGCTGGAGTGAAGGTCGCGGGCCTCTCGTACTGTAAAGACGAGCGTACCAGCGGCTTTGTCCGCTACTGCATTCCCTGTTGTAAAGAAACCTGGCACTTCAGAATGGCTGCGGACATGCAAAATAGGTACGGGGGCCGAGCGACAGGCCAAGGCTTCTTCCAAAAGGCCAGCGGCCTTAGTGCTCGGATGCCCTTCTTGGCCCATACGGGCAAGCAATCTGGCTGCAAAAGCAGAATCAGTGACGATGTTACAGGGGATCTCTCGCCACAAGCGTACTGCTACCGCCACAGCCATTACTTCAAGCATCTGCACACTGACCGTCCGATCGGAAAAAACGATAGTCTCCCAGTTGTTACCTGAACCCTGCCAAACCACCGCCCCTTGGCCAGTGGACGAGGATGCATCTGTGAACAAGGTAGGCCCCTCAAGCGGGGAGGTTTGGACACGGTATCGAAGGGAGATATGGATGGGTTTGGCCAAGTCAAAAATGGGTAACGAGTCAGAATATACAATTGTTCCCCCAAAGCCCTGCAATACTGTAAGAAGGGCATCAGGGAGTGGCTGTACGTCACGAAATGAGCTCTGCAGGTATATGATATCGGGCTCTTTTGCCAGGGCACGCAATGACAGCAATCGAGATTTCCTAAGCAACATCGCTAGGACCTCGAGCCAGGAAGTGTAGGCCCGCGTGGGTTGCACAGAAAACAGCCACCATAAGGGTTGCGGCTTGGAGTCGAGGGCATGTCCCAAGATCGCAGCTGCACCATCCTCACATCGAGTTACCGCTACTTCAACATCTTGATTAGGGTCCCATCGTGCCAACGACCCTCCCATACAACTTTGTAAGATCTCATGCCACGCGGCAGCCATCTCATGGGTGAGTTCTCGAGGTTCTCTCGGATCTGCTCCCTTCAATTGATCATAGAAGGGTTTCATGAGTCGGGGTGGAATTCCCAGGGCTCCTCGAACCCATTGAATTGCCCCTACCAGCTTTTGCACATCCCACAGGTTGGTAACGCGGGGTCGTATATCAAGTCCTGTTGGCCGAACCATCTCTGGGCCAAACTTATATCCGAGGTATTCAACCCCGGGGCCCCTCTGCATTTTTTGCTCAGAGATTACAAATCCGGCAGTGGTCAACGTTTCTACCACCCGGGCTTCAAGCAAATGTAGCCCTGAGTAAGAGGGGGCAGCAAGCAACAGATCGTCCATATAATGTGTAATCGTATACTGGGGAAAGTCCCTCCGGACTACCTCCAGAACTTTTCCCACTACCAATTGGCAAATCGTAGGAGAGCACATCATTCCCTGGGGGAGGACGCGCCACTGAAACCTCTCCGCAGGCCCTTCATTGTTAGTCATCGGAACTGTAAATGCAAATGCTTCTCTGTCTTCTTCCGCGAGGGGAATAGAGAAAAAACAGTCTTTAAGGTCAATGACCACCATCGGCCAACCTTTTGGAATGGCCGACAAAACAGGTCCTCCTTGTTGGACTGAACCAAAAGGCACAAGCTGAGCGTTAACAGCACGCAGATCATGAAGTAAGCGAAAGGCACCCGAATGTTTTCTAATGACAAAGATCGGGGCGTTCCATTGGCTAAGTGAGGGCTCAATATGCCCTAACTGGAGTTCCCGAGTAACTAGTTGTCTAAGCGCTGCAAGTTTCTCATCTGAAAGGGGCCACTGATCTACCCAAACAGGATGTGCGTCCTGTTTCCAGCGCAGCGGGATGGCATAAGAAGCAGACAGCTGGCAGACAGTGGCCCTTACCATAAATTTGTAATGCGTGCCCCTAATCCATTTAAGAAATCCCTACCTAGAAGGGTCCCTGGTACCCTAGCGGTCAGTGGGACAAGTAAAACAGGCTTTTCCAATGTACCGTCCCTGTTCACCACTATAATTTCGACCTCTCCCCTTGATTTCCCAGTGGGAAGGGTTCCTCCAACCCCTTTGATTATCTGGGACGATCCCACTGGCCACCCAACGGGCCAATCCTTATCCGAAATTACTGTAACATCCGCCCCTGAATCAATAAGAGCCGTCATCTGGACAGATCGCGGGCCCGTGTAATCCGGAGCCAGGTCACCGGCATAAGAAACGAAGATTTTAACGAGAGGGCGGTCCTTACAGTCGAGCGTTAGTGCCACGGTGGCCGGTTGATGAACTTGAAGGGTGGAGCCGGCACAACCGGTAGGTTGGCTGTAAGCGGAGCCATTGGCCCATATTGTGGGTCGTAGGAGGGGCCCTGGGCCTGAGGCACCCTCCCTTTCTCGTTTCCCTGATTCTGGTAGTAACCTCCTTGGGCTTTATGGCTTCTACACTGGCGTGCAGTGTGGCCGCTCTTGCTGCATAACTGACAAACAACTCTCCGGCCATTGCCTCGCTCATTACCACTATTCCCTCCGGCCCTACACTGGGCTTTAATGTGGCCGTATTGGCCACAACCAAAACAGGGTCCCTTGGCTTGTGATGCCGCAGGCGCTATTGCCGTTGCTACGACAGGGAGGGCGCTTACTATGCCTTCCTGTATTACAGCAGCGAGTCCCTCTGTCATGGGGGTTACCTTTTGCTTTTCCAGCACATACTTAATGATCTCTCCTGGTGTAGTAGCTTTCACAGGAGCTGAACGTAGCAGGTTCTTAATATCGTCATGGGATTTTTGTCTTAAATAATCCATAATGACAGGGTTGTGAACTGCTCTAGGTAAGTCCGACCCCTCCACCGCCCGTATCAGCCTGTCGGCAAATTCTTGGAAGGATTCGGCTGGACCCTGAGCAATATCTGTCCAAGGGGTAAGGGGCTCGGCACTATGTGCAAGCCTTTTGAATGCATCAAGCATTGCATCTGTAGTTGCCATCAGCTCTCCGGGCCGTAACCTGGCTATCTGTGCATGGGGGCTGGCCATTCCCCCGGCTGTGCCTGTGAGTCTTTGCACGTCTGTGCCGTGCGCGGGGTGTGTCGCATCCTCCTCAGCTATCACTGCCACCCTCCTACATTCTGACATCCACTCCTCTTTCCAGAGCGTGTACTGCACTGGTTTGAGCACCATGCGCATAAGATTCACGATATCATGGGGAAGTAAAGGGCCAGGTCCTGTCAAAGCCTCCAGGGCATTCAAGGTCAGTGGCGACCTCAGCCCTTTCTTTTCCACCGCCTCTATAAGGCGTGTGACTCCTTTTGAATCGAGCGGCACCCACACAGGCCCTTCATCTCCCACTACCACTGGGTACACCTCCACAGGCAAGCCTTTGTCCTCTACATCTTCTCTAATCTTTGACCAATCCGTAACCGGGCCACGACCGCCCTTACCCCCTTTCCCCGCAGTGGGTGTATCTCGCAACGAGGGATACAGCGGTTGCCGAGGTAACGCAACCGGATACGGAGGTGGAGCCTCCTGTTCCGTGCCGGAACGGGAAGAGGGGTTTGCTAATGACCCGCCTTCCCGCTGTTTTTCGAACCCAGCGAGTGCGGGCGGCGCCGATCGACCGCCCTCTTGCCAACCGTCCAGCTCATCAGAGGGGGGTGCGGAAGGTACGGTCGGCTGTACTCCTATCTCCTTTGTATAGCTAACGACACCACCCCCATCGCTTCCCTCCGGTTGCTTTCCCCCCCCCGCATCCTCGCGATTAGGAGCCCGTTGAAACCCGCTCAGGTCCTCACCCGTGTCAGACCCCATCCCAAGCAGTAAACGCGCCACGCCAGTAGCGTTCTTCTCCTCCCTGGCCGCCCTGAGAGCTCCCAAAAGTAAGCCCCAAGTTTTAAGCTCAGCGCCCTTTTGAGCGCTCATCGCATGGTGCGCGAGCACCGTGGTGAGAGAGTCCCACCTCTGATGATCGAGAACATCATAGGGGGAGCGTATCTCCCCCTCCCGCTCCAGGCGGGAAAGAACGGCGCCTATCTCCTTCCTAGAAGGAGGGTGCTTGCCGCAGTATTCTTTGCAAAAATGCAAAAGTACCTTAATAACAGATTCCATGATCAGCGCCCCGCCGTCCCCTCGGGTTTCCGCGCTGTAGAGATAAGCCGCACCGTCGTCCCCACGGTATTCTGCGGTCTAAGAGGCGCCCCGCCGTCCCCTCGGGTTTCCGCGCCGTCGCTATTTTGAGCCGTGTAGCATAGGAACGTTCCTCACACGGGGCACCACTTGTTTCCGCGTAGGAAACCCCTAGTTCCTCACGTTCCTATGGCCCGGCTAGGGTTCACGCCGTCCCCGCTGTGACCCGACCATCTCACCACGTGCACACCAATGTGATGTTAGGCAGGATGGCGTTTATTGCAAGTGAAACAGCAACTTATATACTTTACATGCTTATCTATGTTACTACTACATGTATCTATGTTACTGTGTCACATATCTATGTTACTACGTCCACATGCGCTTACTCATGTCTAGTACATCTACGCCTCCAAGCGCGCGTCACTCTCTTATCACAGAGCAGGGGAGGTCCTATCGCGTCACAGCCTGATACCCCGCAAACGCCTACTGCAACATATAACACATCTTCTCCAAGAAATACCAGGTTTCCCCCTTCAAATAGGACCTTGTCACCCACAAATCCCAGCCTTCTCCCCCCAAATTGGGCAGTTTCTTCCAGACAGGCCACATTTCTCCCAAATATAACACATCTTCTCCAAGAAATACCAGGTTTCCCCCTTCAAATAGGACCTTGTCACCCAGAAATACCCTTTGACGGGGGGTCCCTCCACCTTAAGATCTTGGGTTGCCAATGTTTCTGTAAAAGGGGTTTGGGCTTGGCCAATCTCCCCCGCGTTTCAAAATGATTTCAAATGCGTAAGAGGGCCTTTTGCTAAGATCTCTGCCGTCTACCGACAGGGATTCTGTCCCCTTACCCTCCCCCCCTTCCCAAGGCCATGTTCTTGTCCTTGAGGAGGCGGTTAGCACGTTTACAAATCGTTGCCCTTGAGGAGTTTACCCGGGGAACCTGTGGGGGTTTAAAATTTCCCCAACAAAAGCAGCCCTTTCTTTTATTGGAGGCCCGGAGAATTGAAAAGCATGATCCCCGATGGGGTTTTAAATTGGCCTGGTAAACAATAAGGCCAATTAAAACCGTTAGCCCAATGGAGATTGCGCTGCCGCCGGTTTTTTTTTTCTTCCTTTTCCCAATTGATGACAGTGGAGGGGAGGTTTGTCTTTCGTGACGGAAGCCAAACCGGGGGGGACAGCGGGGGTTCCCAAGTGAAAACCGTTTGCCAGATCTGCAATGGCCCGGGGGCCCACGGGGATTAACTCAGCCCCTATTGCAAGGTGCAGTGTTTTGCAGGTGAGGACAGGCCTTGGACGGACACTCGTGCAACGCCAAAGGTATAGAACAGGTTCCTGGCTTAGAGCCGGCGCCTATGGGAAGGCTGGGGGGAGTGGAAGGTCGCGGGGCCCTCTGTACTGTAAACGGCCGTTACCACGGCTTTGTCCGCTAACTGGCATTCCCTGTTGGAAAGGAAACCTGGCCCCTTCAGAATGGTTGGGACATGCAAAATAGCTAACGGGGCCCGACGAACAGGGCCAAGGCTTCTTCCAAAAGGCCAGCGGCCTTAGTGCCGGATGCCCTTCCTTGGCTCATTCGGGCAAGCAATTCTGGCCTTGCAAAAGCAAATCAGTGCCGATGTTTACAGGGGAATCTTCGCCACAAGGGCGTACTGTTAAACCGCCACAGCCATTTTAAAAACTTTTCAAGCAATTGCCACTGACCGTCCGATCGGAAAAAACGATAGTTCTCCCCGTTGTTCCTGAACCCTGCCAAACCAAACCGCCCCTTGGCCAGTGGACGGGAGGCATCTGTGAACAAGGAGGCCCCTTCAAGCGGGGAGGGTTTTGGACACGGTATTGAAGGGAGATATGGTGGGTTTGGGCCAAAGTCAAAAATGGGTTAACGAGTCTGAAATACCAATTGTTCCCCCCAAAGCCCTTGCAATAACTGTAAGAAGGGCAATCCGGGGAGTGGCTGTACGTCACGAAATGAGCTCGGGCAGGATATTGATATCGGGCCTCTTTTGCCAAGGGGCCACGCAAATGACAAGCAATGAATTTCCTAAGCAACATCGTGGACCTCCGAAGCCAGGAAAGGTGGTAGGCCCGCGTGGGGTTGCAAAAACACCACCATAAGGGTTGCGGCTTGGGTGAGGGCTGTCAATGGTTTTGGTTTTTTTTTGATTTTTAATTTTCCACATCAAGAATCATGTACGGGAATTAAAGGGTTAATTGCTCTAATTACGTACCATCCCTATACATTTACGGAAAAGTCATGGGGATCTGACCCTTCCGGGGGGGCGGGGGGGGGGCGGGGGTCTCTTTAATGCCGGGCAGTGGGGGGGGCTGGAGGGTGCTTTCCTTTAGCCGTTCCAAGCTTTCCAGGTTTTGACTCTTTCGGGAACTCCTTCTCATTTCTTCGATTTTTTAATTGGACTCAATTTCAAAGATTGTATTAATATTGTATTATTTTGGGCTTTCCGATTCATTGTTAGTAAAATAATTTTACCTCCAAATTGTTGGGCCCGCTTTTTTTTTTTTTTTCCCTGTTCCCCCTTCCTTCCCATTTTGGGGGCCCGGGCGGGGGGGTTGGGGAGGGGGCGGGCCTACTGCCCCCTGTCAGGGGCATAAACGGATCTGGTTAATTCCCGTGACAGATTTTTGGTGGAAGGAATGCGGGCATAGCTGTTTTTTTTTGTGTTTGGTTTTTGGCTCTTAGAACGAATTCGCTCTCTGCTCTTTAGAGAGCTTCGTTAGGGAGCATTATCCGTAGTTTCAGGTTTTTGTTTGGCTGGAAAACTTGAACCTTGAAAGACCAGGCGTTAATGCCATTTCGGGGATATTTGTAAACTTTGACACTGGTTGTCCGGGTAGTGCCTTTTTTTTTTCCCTTTCCCCCCCCCCCCTCTTGGTTAGTTTTCCAATTATTAACCCTTTTTTGGCAGAAACCAGCGATGAACCAACTCTTTTTTCGTGGGAGCGCTGAGGAGGGGATACAAAAGCTATGGTGTTCTTCATGACCTACTGGCCAATCATCCAATGTCAGTTTTACTTTTGTGAGTTTGTGTTAACGTATTAATCTAATAAGGGGACTGACGGAGACGGCCTGTATGGTACCCTATTTGGTACCAAATTTCAAGGGTCCAATATGAATTTTGACACTTGCATCCCGGTGAATGGCTAATTTTCAACAAGCACCTACAATCCCAAAGGAATACCTAATTTTTTACAAACCCACACAATGTTTCAACCAAGTTTCCCAGGTTTTCCTTTCGGTTTTATCAGACGTTACCCAATGGAAGTTTAATTTCCATGTTGTGGTCGCACTAGTCCCTGCTATAATCACTTTTCATGAATGGTGTTTCCTTAACAGGGAAATATTAAAGTGGAAAGGAGTCTCCTCCCAAAGCCAGAGGAATGTGGACTGGAAGGGAATATGGGGGAAGGTTTAGGCCAAATCTTTTAGAAGCCATGGGGGACCCGCAATTGTCATTGGGAATTTCAATCTTGGCAACCTGTGGGATCCCAAGAAACTTAGCCCAGTATTTGAGACAGGGGGCAGTGCGGCTCAGGTAAATCCTAAGGAGGTACAACTTTTTGGGGGGTTTGCGTTGTGCTTTACCGTGGCCATATTAATACTGGTTTGGAGAGAGAGAGGTTTTTTCCGATGAGGTTCAAGCCAAAGGGGAGAATCTCCGAGTTTCCAAATCTGATCCAAATTTACCAGGGAACAAACCAGTAAAACTTATTCAGTTTGCCCCTGGGGGGGCAAGAAATGGAAAACGAGGGTCCTCGCGTCTTGGAACGAAAAAAAGAAAAGAGGGGAGGAGGAGGTGGAGGAAGAATCCAGGTGAGGGGCCCTTCCTCGGAACCACCAAAACAAGAAAGGCAAAAGGGAAAAACAAGAGACAATGCAGGAAGAGAGTTTGATTTGAAGAGGAAGGGGTTTCTATTACTACCGTCCGGGCCTCTGAAGATACCTGAAATCCAAGGGGGGCCAAGAAAGGAATTCATTACGGCACCCAAATAAAATATCGTCTTCCTGGGTTTATTTGTTGTTGGGACACGGGGCCAGTAGGCTTGTCTCTTTAGATGGTAATGAACCGCCAACTGGAGCCATTGCCAGAAATCCCAGCTAATTGGACAGGGCAATTAGTCGATGTCTGGGATGAGGCTGCCTCCCTCGGGGAAACGGAATTTAGCAGCCTTGAAGGAAAGGTAACCCCCTTCAAAAGCGGCTTGAACCTGTGACGAAAAGGATGGGATACAGTTGGAACAGGGTATTCCAGTATTGAGGGAAATGGCCCCGGGGTGGGGAAATGTTGTATGACCCAACCTGTGTTTTTAACGACCCACAAAGCCCAGGATCCTGAGAGGTGAGGGACAACGCGTGGGAAAAATGTGGCAACCAACCCATCAACAGCACCACCAGATTAGCCCCTGGCCTTTGGGCAGAACTGACAAATGAGGGGACCAACCGGAAGAAGGCCCCCTTGTTTTTTGAATTGATTCTTACGCTCCAAAGCTATGAACAAAAGCTACCCCCCAACTCGCGCCGCCCTCGCCGGCCATCCTCACCAAATGACGGAAGCAACTTGAAATGAAATGCGGAGAGCAAGGGTCTTTCAACGATGAATCGGAAAACCTGTAGGAAAGTATCAGAAACGCTTGGTGAAGATCGAAAGTCAAAAGAGGTCTACTGAAGGAGATATAGAAACAAGGTGGATCCAACTAACTAAAAAGCAATGAACCCTCCTTCTCAGGTTGGCCAAAAAATCAAAAATTCCCGCTGTTGAGGCAAACACCTCCAGCTCCCGGAAAGGAATCCTACCATCGCCCCTTGCCTTGGTGGCGTTTACTTACGTGGACCATGGGAGAAGACATGAGGAAGGGGCACGACCCAAGGCACTATGTACTAAGAGCACGGGTGAGAGAAATTACAAAGCGAACCAACCGCCCGTGCGTTCCTCCGGGTTTACCACAGGTAATGAATAGGGGGCCCTTGCCCTGGCAGGGGGGGGAAAGGGATAATAGGTTTATTGGATGTTTTGGACCCGATGGCCTGGCACACCAGAACCCACTGAAATTAAAGGCCATTGGTGGGGGAGGAACCGGGTGCACAGTCCCACTTGATCCCTCCGACTTAGGAAGGGACAGAATCAAATCCATATTTTTGGAGTTGGACTGGGGGCTCTCCAAGAATTGACTGTTGTTGGAGGCCCCGGAGATTAAGCCTCCTGGGTAGGAACTGGCCCAAAAACAAACCCCTATTTGTGAACGGGTCCAGGGGCTCCAGTTACTTTGGTATTGATTACCTCAGAAGGGGGCATTTCCAAGGATCCTAAGGGGGGTATCCGTTGGGGGCCTTTGGGAAGCGGCTGTAGGACACAAACAAACCATTAACAGCTGTCTTTTTTGCCTGGCCTGTCAGGAAGACCGGTCCGGTTTTGTGGGGTTTTTGGCAAGTAAAAGAGCAACAGGTCCCAATTGCTAAAAAAAACGGGCACAGGCGGCAGTAGGCACCAAAACAAAACAGGGATTCCTTGCTCCCCATTCCATAAGTTGATTGTCAACAGAGGTTAAGGGAAGTGATCAGCAAAACTCACCCCTTTTAACAAACCCCATATGGCCGGTGCAAAAACCAATGGAGGAATGGAAGGCTAACGGTGGATACCGTGGGCCTGAATGAAAGTCACCACCCCCACCGAGTGCTGCCGTGGCCGGGGCCTGTTAGAACTCCGGCTGAACTGGGTTCAAAGGCAGCCAAAATGGTAGCCACAATTGGCTTGCTAATGCCTTTTTCTCCATTCCTTTGGCCCAAAAGAAGAAGGGCCACAGTTTGCTTTCACCTGGAGGGGTGTTCCAATTACACCTGAAACCTTTGCCCCAGGGTGGAAAACAAGCCCACCATTTTGCCATGGGTTGATCCAAACTGCACTGGAACCAGGGGGGCCCCTACCTGCAATAATTGATGAATTTGTTTGGGGGAATACAGCAAAGAAAGTTTTCACAAAAGGAGAGCGAATAATCCAGATTCTTCTGCCTTTCTGGGTTTTGCTATTAAGCGGAGCCACAAAGGAAAAGGACCTGCTCAGGAGATTCAGGTTTTCCTGGGTTAAAGTGGCAAGGGTGGCCCGTCGTCACATCCCGACAGATGTGATCGACAAAATCACTGCTATGTCTCCACCCACTTGTTAAGAAAGAGACCCAAATTTTTTTGGGTTTGTAGTGGTTTTTTGGAGAATGCATGTTTCCCAAAACTATAGGCTTCATTTTAAGCCCCCTTTATCAGTGACGCGAAGGGAAGAATGACTTTACATGGGGCCCTGGCAGCAGCAGGCTTTTGAACAGATTAAACCGGAGATAGCCCGTGCCGTGGGCCTTTAGGGCCAGTTACGGACAGGGCAGGATGGAAAGAAACATCCCTATACGGGTGCTGGAGAGAAAGGTCCCAATTGGAGTTTGTTTTTTTGGGGCAAAGAGCCTCAGGGAGACCCGAGGCCGACCCCTGGGGTTCTGGATTCGGGCCTACAGGGGGTCCGGAAGAAGGCTACACTCCCAACCGAAAAGGGAAGATCTTAGCCGAATGGGGGGTTCGGGCCTTTGCTTCCGAAGTGGTCGGTACTGAAACACAGCTTCTTTCTGGCCACCTCGAAACTACCAAGTGCTGAACCTGGATGTTTAAAGGAAAGGTTCCCCCACTACCCATTCAAGCAACTGATGCCACTTGGAGGTAAAGTGGAAGGCTTTTGATTTACGCAACGAGCGCGGATGGGGAAACCTCGCCCGTCCAGGGAATCCAGAGGTTCACATGGACTGGCCTGAAGGTTAAAAAGTTTGGAACATCACCACAGAAGAAGTATCCACGAGTAAAGAGGCCCACCATACAAACCGGAATTACCAGAAAATGAAAAGGAAATATGCCCTTTCACTGATGGGTCCTGCCGAATTGTGGGAAAACATTGGAAAGGGAAGGCTGCTTTACCAAAACAAGTTGCAGAAGCCGTGAAGGGACAAGGTGAAAGAACCCAGTTTGCAAAGGTGAAAGCCAATTCCAGCTGGCTTAGAATTGCTAAGAGAAAAATGGCCAGTACTTTATCTTTACACTAACTCATGGATGGTGGCAAATGCTCTATTTGGGGGTGGTTAAAGCAGTGGGAAGCAAAAAACTGGCAAAGAAGGGGTAAAAACCTTTTGGGCCTGCGAACTGTGGAAAGAATATTGCTTGCCCCGAAAAAAGAAATGGTCGGTGAAGGTCGCCATGTTAGATGCCATGTGCCCAAGGTCGGGCTTAACTTGGAAGAACCAAAAACCCACCAGGTGGGACCAGCTGCCAAAAATTGAGGTGGGCTCGTGACCTGGCGGGCAGAAAAGGGGTGAATTTATTTCTTAGCTCGGTGGGCTCAGGAACCTCGGCCATCAAGGGGAAGAGATGCAACATATAAGTGGGCCCGGACCGAGGGGTGGATTTAACCATGGATGCATTGCACAGGTTTATTCAATGAATGTGAAACGTGCCCATAATCAAAAAAGCCAAAGGAAGGATGAAACCACTCTTGGGAGGAAGGGCGATGGCCCAAAAGTCAAATTACGGAGAGGCAGGCAGGTTGATTATTACTTTGCCACGATCCCCACATTTGGTAGTGTTATTGGCCTTACCATGGTGGAGGAAACCACTGGGGTGGGCTTGAAACATATGGCGTAACCCCACGCTACTGCCCCGAAAACAACCATCTTAGGTCTTGAGAAAACAAGCCTTTGGCGGACATGGCACCCCGAAAGAATTGAGTCAGAAATAATGGGGACTTATTTCAAAAAATTCCTTTTGTAAATACTTTGGGCCAAAGATCCTGGCTTGGAGTGGATTTTACCAAATTCCCTACCATGACCAGCCTCTGGGTAAAATTTAACGATACCAAATGGGGTTGTTAAAAACTTGCTGAAAAAGCAATGGGTGGGGAACATTTAAAGCACGGGGAGAAAGCATTTGGGAGAAGCCACCTGGTTGTCTTACCAAGAGGATCTAACCAACGTGGATGGTTCCACCCATTCCAGCTTCCCTACCTAACCGTTTTAAAAAGGGGAAGATAAGGGTCCCTGTTGTACATGTAAAGAGCATGTTGGGAAAAGCAGTTTGGGTTCTTCCAGCTTTGGAAAAGGCAAACCCTGCCTCCGGCGGTTAACGGTTTTTTGCCCAGGGCCCTGGGTTTCCCTTGGGTGGGTAATGCAGAAGAATG
Organism: Lophura nycthemera; assembly: GCA_021292215.1. Lineage (NCBI taxonomy): Eukaryota > Metazoa > Chordata > Aves > Galliformes > Phasianidae > Lophura > Lophura nycthemera. The sequence continues at coordinate 20,812 of JADANK010000589.1, forward strand.
GGGATGTTCAATGTGTAACCCAAGGAAATTTGAATGCTGGGGGGTTGCAGACAGGAATTTCTAGGTATAGGGTATATAGACCGCGTGTTGTTTGTGTGCATTTTTTTAAACTTTTGTTTTTTTGTATCTGTATGTATGTATATATATATAATATATTAACATGAGGTAGTTAGGTAGAATAGGGGTGGAAGTCATGGTTTTTTGGTTTTTTTGATTTTCAATATTCCACATAAAACAATCAAGGTACTGGAATTAAAGGTTTAAAGGCTCTTAATTCTCCGTTTACCTATCCCTATTACATTACGGAAGTCATGGGATCTGACCCTCCGGGGGGCGGGGGGGGCGGTTCTCTTAACGCCTGGCAAGTGGGTTGCTGGGGGTTGGCTTTCCTAAGCCGTTCCAAGTTTCTCAGGTTTGACTCGGTCTCGGGGGGGAAAACCTCTCCTCATTATCTCATTCGATTTATTAGACCTCAATTTCAATTAGATTGTATTATATTGGTATTATTTTGCATTCCGATATCCTAGTTAGTAAAATAAGGTTAACCCCCATAGATTGTTTGCCGCTGTTTTTTTTTTTCCCGTTCCCCCCTTCCTTCCCTTTTGGGGGGGCCAGGCGGGGGGTGGGGAGGGGAGGGGCCTACCCCCCCGGTCACGGGCATAAACTGATTCTGGTTAATTCCGTGAAAGGGCATGTCCCAAGATCGCGCTTTGCACATCCCACATCGATTACCGCACTTCAAACATCTTGATTAGGGTCCCATCGTGCCAACGCCCCTCCCATACAACTTTTGTAAGACTCAGCCACGCGGGCAGCCATTTCTCAGGGTGAGTTCTCGAGGTTCTCTCGGTCTGCCCCTTCCATTGATCATAGAAAGGGTTTCCTGAGTCGGGGGGTGGAATTCCCCCAGGGCTCCCCGAACCCATTGAATTGCCCCTACCAGCTTTTGGCACATCCCACCGGTTGGTTTAACGCGGGGTCGTATATCAAGGTCCTGTTGGCCGAAACCATTTCTGGGGCCAAACTTAATTCCGAGGTATTTCAACCCCGGGGGCCCCCTCTGCATTTTTTGCTAAAAGATTACAAATCCGGAAGTGGTTCCAACGTTCTACCCCCCGGGCTTCAAAGGCAAATTGTAGCCCTGAGGTAAGAGGGGGCGGGCAAAAGCAAAAGATCATCCCATTTTTAATGTGTTAATCGTAACGGGGAAAAGTCCCTCCGGATAACCTCCAGAACTTTTTCCCACAACCCAATTGGCAAATCGTAGGAGAGCACATCATTCCCTGGGGAGGACGCCGCCACTGAAACCCTCCGCGGCCCTTCATTGTTGGTCATTCGGAACCGTAAATCAAATCTTCTCTGTCTTCTTCCGCGAGGGGAATAAGAAAGAAAAAAAACAGTCTTTAAGGTCCAATGACCAACCATCGGCCAAACCTTTTGGGAAATGGCCGACAAACCCAAGGTCCTCCTTGTTGGGACGGGGAAAACCAAAAGGCAACAAGCTGAGCGTTAACAGCCACGCAGATCATTGAAGTAAGCGAAAGGCCCTGAAGGTTTTCTAAATGACAAAGATCGGGGTGTTCCATTGGCCTAAGTGGGGCTCAATATGCCCCCTAACTGAGTTCCCGGAGTAACTAGTTGCTAAAGCGCTGCCAAGTTTTTCATCTGAAAGGGGCCAATGATCTTACCCCAAAAAGGAATGTGCATCCTGTTTCCGGCGCAGGCGGGGAATGGCCAATAAGAAGCAGACAGTGGCAGAACAAGTGGCCCTTTTACCATAAAATTTGTAATGCGTGCCCCTAATCCATTTAAAAGAAATCCCTACCTAGAAGGGTCCCTGGTAACCCCCCCCCCCGCCCCGGTCCCAGGGTTTTGGGACAAGTTAAAACGGCTTTTTCCCAATTGTTAACCGTCCCGGTTCACCAATTATAAATTTCGACCCTCTCCCCCTTTTATTTTCCCAGGTGGAAGGGTTCCTCCAACCCCTTTGATTATCGGGGACGATCCCAATGGCCACCCAACGGGCCAATCCTTATCCGAAATTACTTGTAAATCCGCCCCCCGAATCAATAAGAGCCGTCATCTGGACAGATCGCGGACCCGTTTGTAATCCGGAGGCCAAAGGGTCCACCGGCATAAGAAACGAAGATTTTAACGAGGGGGGCCCTTTCCTTACCGTCGACGTTAGTGGCCACGGTGGCCGCCGGTTTGAGAACTTGAAGGGGTGGAGCCGGGGCAACCAAAACCCGGAGGTTGGGCTGTAAGTGGAAAGCCATTGGCCCATATTGTGGGTCCGTAGGGGGGGCCCCTGGGGCCTGAGGCACCCTCCCTTTTTCCGTTTCCCTGATTCTGGTAGTAACCTCCTAGGGGCTTTATGGGCTTTTACACTGGCGTTTGGCAGTTGGCCGCCTTGCTGAAAACTGACCAAACAACTCTCCGGCCATTGCCTCGTTCTTACCACTATTCCCTCTGGCCCTAACACTGGGCTTTAATGTGGCCGTATTGGCCCACAACCCAAAACGGGGTCCCTTGGCTTGTGATGGCCGCAGGCGCTATTGGGCCGTTGCTACGAAGGGAGGGGCAATTTACATGCCTTCCTGTATTAACAGCAGCGGTCCCCTTGTCCATTGGGGGGTTTAACCTTTTGCTTTTTCCAGGCACATTACTTAAATGAACTCTCCTGGTGTAGTAGCTTTCAACAGGAGCTGAACGAGCAGGTTTTAATACGTCATGGGATTTTTGTCTTAAATAATCCCCTTAATGAACAGGGTTTTTGAACTGCTCTAGGTAAGGTCCGACCCCTCCACCCCCGTTAATTCCGCCTGGCGGCAAATTCTTGGAAGGTTCGGGCTGGACCCTGAGCAATTTCTGGTCCAAGGGGTAAGGGGCTTGGCACTATGTGCAACCTTTTTGAATGCGTCAAGCATTGGCTTGGTAAGTTGCCATCAGCTCTCCGGGGCCGTAACCTGGCATCTGTGCATGGGGGGCTGGGCCATTTCCCCCGGCTGTGCCTGTAGGCTTTGCACGTTGTGCCGTGCGCGGGTTGGTCGCATCCTCCTCAGGCTACACTGCCACCCTCCTACATTCCTTGACTCCCCTCCCTTTCCAGAGGTGTACTGCACTGGTTTGACACCATCGATAAGATTCCGAACAATGGGGGGGAAGTAAAGGGCCGGTCCCTGTCAAAGCCTCCAGGGGCAATTTCAAGGTCAGTGGCGACCCTCAGCCCTTTCTTTTTCCCACCGCCTCTTTAAGGCGTGTGATCCTTTTGAAGAGCGGCCACCCACACAGGCCCCTTCAATCTCCCACTACTACTGGGTAACCCACCCCTCCACAGGCAAGGCCTTTGTCCTCTACATCTTCTCTAATCTTTGCCAATCCGTAACCGGGCCAACGACCGCCCTTACCCCCTTTCCCCCCCGTGGGGTTATCCTTGCAACGAGGGTACAGCGGTTGCCGAGGTTAACGAACCGGAATACGGAGGTGGGGGAAAGCCTCCCTGTTCCGTGCCGGAACGGGAAGAGGGGGTTTGCGATGAACCCGCCTTTCCCGCTGGTTTTTCGAACCCGAAGTGCGGGGCACGCCGATCGAAACCGCCCTCTTGGCCAAACCGTCCAGCCATGCCGAGGGGGGGTGCGGAAGGTCGGTTCGGCTGTTCGCTCCTATCTCCTTTGTGTAAGCTAACGACACCCACCCCCATTCGCTTCCCTCCGATTTCCTTCCCCCCCCCGGCCCTCGCATTAGGAGCCCGGTTGGAAACCCCGCTCAGGTCCCTCACCCGTGTCAGACCCCAATCCCAAGCAGAAAACGCGCCCCCCCCCATGCCCAGTAAGCGTTTCTTCTCCTCCCGGGCCGCCCTGAGAGCTCCCAAAAGTAACCCCAATTTTAACCAGCGCCCTTTTGGAGCGCTCTCGCATGGTACGGAGCACCGGGTGGGTGGAGGAGAAGTCCCACCTTGATGATCGAGAACATCATAGGGGGAAAGTATTGCCCCTCCCGCTCCAGGGAGGGAAAGGCCGGCAGCATCTCCCTCTTAGAAGGGGGTGTTCCCGCCCAAATTCCTTTGGCAAAAGTTTGCAAAAGTACCTTAATAAACAGATTCCATGATCAGGCCCCGCCGTCCCCCTCGGGTTTCCGCCGTGTTTGAGGTAAGCCCGCCCCGTCGTCCCCAACGGTAAATTTTCGGTCTAAAGAGGGCGGCCCCCGCCGCCCCCTCGGGTTTTTCCGCGCCGTCGTTATTTTCGAGCCGTGTTTAAGCAAAGGAACGTTCCTCACACGGGGCAACCATTGTTTCCGCTAAGGGAAACCCCCTTAGTTCCTCACGTTTCCTATGGCCCGGCCAAGGGGGTTCCGGGCCCGTCCCCGCTTGACCCGGACCATCTCACCCAAAGTGCACACCAAGGTGAATGTTTAGGAAGGTGGCCGGGTTTATTGGCAAAAGCGAAAACGCAACTTTATACTTTTACATCTTAATTATGTTACTATTAAATGTTCTATTGGTTTACTTTCCACATATCTATGTTACTACGTCCACATCGCTTACTCATGTCTAGTACATCTACGCCTCCAAGCGCGCGTAAGTCTCTTATCACAGAGCAGGGGAGGTCCTATCGCGTCACAGCCCGATACCCCGCAAACGCCTACTGCAACAAGCATTAGAGTAAGGCTTTCGGACACTCATTTAATTAATTTCTTAGTTTCATTTCAAATTATATTGTATTATATTGTATTATAGTGTGTTATCTTGCATTCTGATGTCTTCTTTAGTAGATTAGTTTGTTTCTCCTCAGATCAGGACCCGAGGAAATGGCCACAAGTTGTACCAGAGGAGGTTTAGATTAGACATAAGGAAGAACTTTTTCTCTCAGAGAGTGGTCAGGCACTGGAATGGTCTGCCCAGGAAGGTGGTGGAGTCGTCGTCCCTGGCAGTGTTCAAGAGGCGTCTGGATGAGGAGCTCCGAGATAGGGTTTAGTGGCTTGTGGTAGCAATGGCAATGGGAGGACGGTTGGACTAGATGATCTTGTAGGTCCTTCCAACCTTGTGATTCCATGATTTTATGATTCTACGATCGTTGCCGCTGCTTTGTTTTTAGGCCCATCTCTCTATCCTTTTCCCCTTTTTCCCTTTTTTTTCTGGGGTGTGGATCCGTGGGTCCCTCAGCCCTGCTAGTCATGGAACTGGACCAAACCAACCCATAAACCACTGACATTCTTGGTGGAGAATGCGGGCATAGGCCGCTTCTTGGCTTTTAGAATGAATCTCTCTCTGCTCTCAGAGAGCTTTGTAAGGAAAGTTTATCTCTATTGCAGCTGCTTACTGAAAACTTGATCTTGAAAGTCCAGGAGGACTGCCAATATTCTGGGATATTTGTAAACTTCGAGCACTGCTATCTTCTTTCTGTAAAGAGGAAAAAGAAATGCTTTTCTCGTAAAACTGCTTTTCAAAGGAGTTCATTCCATTGTTTTTTCTTTCTTAATGCTCAGAAAGTACTGGGCCTTATTTAAGTTCACCATTCTGCTCTATGGAGCTATAGGTATATATAATCAATTGAAAAAACTGTTGGTAATACCTTCCTGGTATCTGTATGCAATGTGGCATACAACTCCAGAGGGAGTTGCTAATTCTACAGAACTTGTGGTTTCTAAAGTCTCCCAGTCTCTCCTTTGAATCATTTATGCGGTTTTTGAATGATCATCCAATGATCATGATCATGGTGTCAGTCTCATCATTTCAGTCAGTATCTGTATTTATCATATTTTGAGGAAGTCTTCCCCAAAGCTAGAGAATACCGAGTGGCAGGGTGTGTGGAGGGTCTTGGGAGAGACTTTAGAGAGATGGACATCTTCGGTGTCATTGAACTTTACTCCTGATCACCTGCAAGATCCTGAAAACCTAAGCAGGTATTTGAGACAGGAATGTTGTGGCTCAGGCAGATCTGAGGAGCCACAAATTACTTGGAGCCTGGCTAATGCTTATCGGGCCATACTCAATACTATCCCAGAGAGGGAGTGAGTCACTGAAACTGAAAGGGAGATGCAGCGTCTGATGCACGGTCTCAGATGTGAATGATCCAAATCGTTTATTACAAGTTCTCACATCACTTATATACCTTCACAAGTTTTCTTTTTCTAGCTTTCCCATCCACCCCTACAACTTTCCCATCCACCTTTACATGTCAACAGAGCGTTCTACAAAACACTCTTCAACCGTTCACACAGGCACTTATCCAATCAGAGCCGTGAGACGTTCTTTCTTCTTCTAGAGGTGTCCTTGGTTCTCATGCTGTTTATCTTGCTCCACAGCTTCTGCTCTGAACAGTTTTTCTTGTATTCCCCCAGGGAGAGTCTCTGAGCCAAAAGGGAGAGTCTCCAATTTGAAAGGGAAAGTCTCCGTGCTGAAAGAGAGCCTCTCCGAGCCGAGAGGGATAATCTTCAGGTTCAGAAAGAGAGTCATCTTGCTGAGAAACAGAATCTCCAGAATGAGCGAGAGAGTCACGGAGCTGAGAAGAGAAGTCTCCAATCTGAGAGAGAATCTCCAATCCAAGAGAAAAGATCTCCAGTCCGAACAAGACACTCTTCAATCCGAGTGGGGCGCCTTCCAGTCCGAGAGAGACGCCCTCTGAACTGAGAGATACTCCCTTCAATCCAAACTCAACAGCCTTCAATCTCAACAAGACACTCTCCAGTCTGAGTGAGACACCCTCCTGTCCGAACGGGACACCCTCCAAACTGACCGAGACACCTTCTGGTTCAAACTAATCAGTCTTCAAACCAAATGAACCTACATTCAGGCTCATAGATTCATCCTCGAAGCGGAATGAGATTTTCTCCTAACCAAAGAAGAATGATTCCAAGCTGAGCTGGAGAGTGAGAGCATTGAAACTGACCAACCTGATCAACCACAGGAGGCACCAAAATTGATGTCAGTTGCCCCTGTAAGAGGACGGAAAATGAAACAAACGTCAACTCATTTAGAACAGAAGAAAGAGGAGGAGGAGAAAGTAGAGAAAGAAGGTCCAATGGAACTGCCCCTAGGTCCAGAGTAGTGGCTTCGAGATCCAGGGGAGCTGCCCCTGAGTCCAGGGGAGGGACCCCCAATAAGATTGTGGTCACCAATGCCCAGAAGGGTAACAACAAGCCCTGAAAGAGTAGGAGGTGAGGAAAACATCATCACCATTACCACTCGACCTCTGAAAAGGACTGAAATTTGAGGCCTGAGAAAAGACTTTTCATGCCACCCAAATGAACCTATTGTCACCTGGTTACTTCGATGTGGGGACAATCGAGCTGCCAACAGTTTATGGCCCAGTTCCGTGACTAGCGGGGCAGAGGAACCCACAGATCTGCACCCCGGAAAGGGATAAGGGAAAAAGGGTAGAGAGATGGGCCCCAAAACAAAACAGCAGCAACAATCCGAGGAGAAACAAACTAATTTACTAAATAAGATATCAGAATGCAAGATAACACACTACGATACAATATAATAAAATATAATTAGAATTAGAGCTAATAAATCAAATATAATGAGAGAAAGAGTGTCTGAAAGCTGAAGGTCTTACAGTAATGCTGAGGCAAGGCATGAGGTCGGGACGAGCAGCAAGGAAGAGAGCCAAAAAAGGTCAGGTCAAATGATCTACAAAAGCTTATATCCCCTCTCTGAATGCAAAGTCCTCTGGGGTATGTAGTTCTTCTTCTCTTCTGGACAGGTGCCCAAAACTGGAGCATTAAGTCTTTAACTCCCAGTGCACTATGTGATGTTATGATGTGGAATACTGATAACCAAAAATCATAAAACCGTGACGGGCCAACAGTGCGTTGCTAGATAGTAGAGAAGCTCGCCAACTGTGTAGTATTGCTAGAGACTCTGCCATTGACAGAGGTATTAGTACATGCCAGGATGAGGCCTTCACTCTCTGGAAGAGGATGCTGTTAGCCATAAAGGAAAAATGCCCCTTCAAAGACGATCTGATGCCTGAGATAAAGAAATAGACTGACATGGAAAAAGGCATCCGTTATTTGAGAGAATGCGCCGTGGTGGAAATGTTACATGACTGCACGTTCATTCCCGATGATCCAAACCAAGAGCATGATCCTGAGAGAGTCAGGTGTACACCAAATATGCGGTGTAAATTCACAAGAACCGCATCAGAAAAGTACGTCAGTGCATTAGCAGCAGTGTATGGCAGAGGGGAAAGAAGACCTCTTTTAAATGAACTGATGAAAAGACTTCAAGACATTGAGTTACGTTTAACCCTTCTATGAGCTCGTGTTTCAGCCATTTCAAAGGTAGATGAAAAGCTTGACAGAATGGAGAGTAATCAAGAAGGTATGATAGATGAAGTGTCTTACTGTGCTTTATTTTGATGGAACCGACAAATCCATGCTGGTATCAGATACATCTGATGGGGATCAGGATACTCAAAGGAGCCTACTGGAGCAGCTGATCAAATTGTTTTCCCCCCAACCTTTATCATCCAGTGTCTCAGCTATTAAAAGAAGAAGTCTTCCTGCTCAAGCAAGTCACAACAGTAAGGCTATGTCGCGTATGGCCTTATGGTGTTACCTACGTGACCATGGAGAAGATATGAAGAAGTGGCATAAAAAACCCACTCCTATACTTCAAGCATGGGTAAAAGAATTGCAGAACAGATCAACCACCAAGGTGAACTTCTCCAAAAAGGTGACTGCTCCAGTTGCTCCGAGACATGGCAAAGGCCGTAAGAATGACAGAAGTAACAAATAGAGGGGCCCTGACCCCAGCCAGGGTGGGAAAGGGAAAATAGAATGTATTGGACTGTGTGGATTCGATGGGCTGGCACATCACACCCACAGAAATATAAGGCACTGGTGGACACTGGTGCACAGTACACTCTAACGTCCTCAGGACACCAAGGCATAAAATCAATTTATATTTCTGGGGTGACTGGGAGTTCCCAAAGTTGACTATGTTGGAGGATGAAATAAGCCTCACTGGTAAAGTCTAGCCAAAGCATCCTATTGTGACTGGCCTAGTGGCTCCATGTATACTTGGTATTGATTGCCTCAAAAGGGGATATTTCAAGGATCCCAAAGGGGTATCGATAAGCCTTTGGAATAGCTGCTGTAGACACAGACAACATTAAGCAGCTGTATGGGAACTGTTGAATCATGGCCTGAACCACTGATTGATCACCTGAGGCAAGCACTGAGTCAGCCGTGGGAGCACAGGTGAAGGCAATTCACCTGTGTTACCGGAAGGGGTGGAGCCTGGCTCCATCTCTGCTAGACCCCATTTAAGTGCTGACTGCGCCAGTAGGCTAGTCTGTGTTTAGAGCTCCTTCTTTTGTAGTATCTTTTTTGTCATTTTAGATCTTTGGAAATGAGTATGTATGTTTACTTTTCCCACGGATTATTCTCCTATCTGCTCTGGTTCCTTTGTTGTTTCAGTTCTGTGTTGCCCTTTCTCTACGTTAATCTTTCTGATTGTAATGCATGTGTGTTTTCATGTGTGCTTGTGTTTAATGGATGTTAATTATTGCTTTTTTGTTTGTATATATTAAGCATGATGTTGCGATGTGGAATAAGGGGAGGAATGGAATGGTTTTATGACTTCTGGTTATTGGTTTTCCACATCATAACATCATGTAGTGCGCTGGCACACTGGCAGTTAAGGAGTTAATGCTTCAGCTCTGGGTACCTGTCCGAGAAGAGCTTTATCCCCCAGAGCGCTGTTCGTTGTTTTGTTATTGCTTACTTTCAGTGGGAGAAGTTGAAAGGTCTCTGTAGGTCACCTGACAGCCCTTCCTTGTTTTAATCATCTGGCTTGTCTCTGTTGTGCATGTGATCTTGACACAGCATTAGCGTAAGGCCTTCAGCTTTCGGGCACTCTCTCTTATTTAATTTGATTTACTAGCTTCAGTTCTAATTAAGTTGTATTACATTGTGTTATAGTGTTATTTTGCATTCTGATATCTTACTTAATAAATTAGTTGGTTGCTCCTCAGATCTTTGCCACTGTTTTGTTTTTAAGCCCATCTCTCTATCCTTTTTCCCTTTATCACAGAATGGCCTGGGTTGGAAGGGACTTGAAGGATCATGAAGCTCTAACATGCCTGCCACAGGCAGGGCTGCCAACCTCCTTGTCTAATACTAGACTGGGCTGCACAGTTCTTGTCTCTTTTCCTTTTCTGGGGTGCGGATCCATGGACCCTTGCACCCTGCTAGTTGTGGAACTGGGCCAAAATAGCCTGTAAACTGTTGACACGTTAAAAACTCCATTAACGTTTTTTGGCACTGACAGCTTTCTTTTTTTTTTTTTTTTTTTTTGAGAGACAAAAGTGGAACTGTTTTCTCTTCCTTAACTTTTTTTTAAGGGCATACATTCCATCACGTTCTGGATTTTAGTACTGTCATGGTTTTATGACTTTTTTTTTTTTTGTTATTGGTATTCCGTATCACAACATCATGTAAAGCACTGGGAGTTAAAGAGTTAATGTTCCGCTTCAATGGACGGTGGATTTTGTGGGTACCTGGTTCTCAGAAGAGAAGAACTACATACCACAGAGGGCTTTTGTGTTCAGAGGGGAAGAAAAAACTCCTGGCAAGTCACGAGACTGTCTCTTTTTCTGCTGGTCATGCTGGCAGTACATCCCCCAACCATTTTGCCTTTAGTTCAAACTAAGGTTTCTGGGTTTGGACACTAATTCTATTTGATTTATTAGCCTCAATTCCAATCACATTGGATTATATTGTGTTACCTTGCATTTCAATATGAAATTTAGTGAATTAATTTTCTTCCCCAAATTGCTGCTGCTGCTGTTCTGTTTTTAGGCTCATCTCTCAACCTTTCCCTCTTTCATCCTTTTCCCCCCTTTCCTGGGACATGGGTCTGTGGGTCCCCAGTCTCCATTAGACACAGAACCAGGCCGAACTGGCCCATAAACCATCGTTAACCCTCCCCCCCTTTTTTTTTTCTTGTTTGTGGGCTAATGGGCCTGTGGCCCTGCTGTCCCCCTGTTACGTGCACAAATAAAGCTAGAGATAACTCTGTGAGTGTACTAGTTCTTTATTAAGTCCATTGCTCTGCTCTTTAGAGTTACATGTATATATACAATTTAGAAGCACTGGTGGTAACATTGTTACAGAGTTAACTAGATCAATCTATGCCTGTGACAGGGGGCAGTAGGCCCCTACTGCCACCCCCCCCCCCGGCCCCACAAAATGGGAAGGAAGGAAGGGGGGAAAAAAACAGCGGCAACAATCTATGGAGGTAAACTTATTTTACTATGATATCGGAATGCAAGGTAACGCAATATAATACAATCTAATTGAAATTGAGACGAATAAATCAAATAAGATAGGAGAGAGAGAGTTCCTGAGACCGAGTCAAACCTGAAAAGCTTGGAACGGCTAAGAAAGCACCCTCCAGCACCCACTGCAAGGCAGTAAGAGAGACTGCCCCCCCCAGAAAGGGCCAGATGTCATGACGTCCATAAATGTATGGGGGAGTAGGTACCTGGAATTGGAGTATTAACACTTGAATTCCAGTACACTACATGATGTTTTGATGTGGAATACTGAAAACTGAAAAACGTAAAACCATGACATTCCACCCCTTATTCTACATCACTATGTCATGCTTACTATATACGTACATGTATACCAAAAACCAAAAATGATTAAAGTGCTTTACACTCACATGTCTATACACATATTCATAGAATTACTGTCTGCACTCCCCCAGCATCAAGTTTTCTTGTGGTATGCATTGAACATCCCCATTTTTCTGCATTACCCACCAAGTGGACCCTGGTCCCTGGGCAAAAACAGTACCGCGGAGAGGTTTGCCCTTTTCAGAAGCTGGAAAGAACCCAAACTGCTTTTCCCAACATGCTCTTTACATGTACAACAGGGACCTTATCTCCCTCTACGGTATGTAGGGAGCTGGATTGGGTAGGACCATCACGATTGATAGATCCTCTGGTATTGACTAACCAGGTGGCTTCTGCCAAAGGCTTCTCCCAGTGCTTAAATGTTCCACCACCCATTGCTTTCAGCATAGTTTTTAGCAACCCGTTGTATCGTTCAATTTTACCAGAGGCTGGTGCATGTTATGGAATATGGTAAATCCACTCAATGCCATGATCTTTGGCCCAAGTATTTACAAGAGAATTTTTGAAATGAGTTCCATTATCTGACTCAATTCTGTCTGGGGTGCCATGTCGCCAAAGGACTTGTTTCTCAAGACCTAATATGGTGTTTCGGGCGGTAGCATGGGGTACTGCATATGTTTCAAGCCACCCAGTGGTTGCCTCCACCATGGTAAGCACATAACATTTACCACTGCGACATTGTAGCAAGGTGATATAATGAACCTGCCATGCCTCCCCATATTTATACTTTTGCCATCACCCTTCCTCCCAGAGAGGTTTCATCCTCTTGGCTTGTTTGATTATGGCACATGTTTCACAGTCATGAATAACCTGTGCAATAGCATCCACAGTTAAGTCCACCCCTCGGTCTCTAGCCCACTTATATGTTGCATCTCTCCCTTGATGGCCCGAGGTCTCACGATCCATCTGTAAACAGGGCATATTTTTTTTCATTTTCTGGTAATTTATTGTATGGTGGGGCGTTTTTAGCTCGCAATACTTTTTCTCCTGGTGATGTTCCAGAATTTTTACCTTCAGGCCAGTCCATTATGACCTCTAGGATTCCTGGATGGCTGAGATTCCCCATCCACGCTCGTTACGTAATCAATGGAACCCACTTACTCCAAGTGGCATCAGTTGCATGATGGGTGGACGGAACATTTCCTTTAAGCATCCAGTTCAGCACTGGCAGTCGAGGTGCCAGAAGGAGCTGTGTTTCAGTACCGACTACTTCGGAAGCAGCCTGAACCCCCTCATACGCGGCTAAGATCTCCTTTTCAGTTGGAGTGTCGCCCTCTTCCGACCCCCTGTACGCTCGACTCCAGAATCCCAGGGGTCGGCCTCGGGTCTCTCCTGAGGCTCTTTGCCACAAACTCCAAGTGGGACCTTTCTCTCCAGCAGCAGTGTAGAGGATGTTCTTTACATCCTGCCCTGTCCGTACTGGCCCTAGGGCCATGACACGGGCTATCTCCTGTTTAATCTGTTCAAAAGCCTGCTGCTGCTCAGGGCCCCATGTAAACTCATTCTTCATTCGCGTCACATGATAAAGGGGGCTTACAATGAAGCTATAGTTTGGAACATGCATTCTCCAAAGGCCCTCTACGCCCAGAAAAGACTCTCTCTCTCTCTTGCTAGTGGGTGGAGACATAGCAGTGATTTTGTTGATCACAGTTGTCGGGATGTGATGTCGGCCATCTTGCCACTTTATAACTAGGAACTGAATTTCCTGGGCAGGTCCTTTCACTTTGCTTCCACCCCTCGGTCTCTAGCCCATTTGTATGTGGCATCTCTTCCTTGGTGGCCCAAGGTCTCATGGGCCCACCGAGCTAGAAATAATTCACCCTTGTTCTGCCTGTCCAGATCTACTTGAGCCTCCTCAGTTTTGGAAGCTTGATCCACCTGATGGTTATTTTTCTGTTCTTCAGTAGCCAGACTCTTGGGCTCATGAGCATCAACATGGCGCACCTTTACAAACATATTCTTTATTTGGGCAGCAATATCTTTCCACAGTTCAGCAGCCCAAATAGGTTTACCCCTTCTTTGCCAGTTGTTCTGTTCCCACTGCTGTAACCACCCCCATAGAGCATTTGCCAGCATCCATGAGTCAGTGTAAAGATAAAGCATTGGCCACCTCTCCTGTTCAGCAACATCTAAGGCCAGTTGGACAGCCTTTACCTCTGCAAATTGGCTTGATTCACCTTTCCCTTCAGTGGTCTCTGCAACTTGTCGTGTGGGACTCGTAGAACAGGAGAAGCTTGGTCATACCACTTCCTCATGTCTTCTCCATGGTCACGTAAGTAACGCCACAAGGCATTTCACGATGTATGATTCCTTCCTGGAGCTGGAAAGCGTTTGCCTCTAACAGCTGAGATTTTTGATGGTGCACGTGAGAAGGAGGGTTCATCGTCTTTAGTTAGTTGGATCCGCATTAGTTTTATCAGCTCCTTCATCTCCTTCATTAGACTCTTTTGATTATTCTGATCTTCATAAAGCGTTTCTGATACTTCTACAGGTTTGTCACGATTAATCAGTAAAGACACTTGCTCTTGCATTTCATTCAGTTGGTCCGTTATTTGTGAGATGGCGGAAATGGAGGCGTGAGTTGGGGGTAGCTGTTGTTCATAGCTTTGGAGCGTAAGAATCAGTCCAAAAACTAAGGGTCTTCTCTGTTGGTCCTGGTATCTGTCAAACGTTGCCATTAGTGTACCGGCATATCTGTCTGGTGCTGTTGTTGTGAGTTTATGCCATATTTCAGTAGTCGTCCTCACTCTCTCAGGGTCGTGGTCTTGGCGTGGGTCGTTAGGAACAAAGTTAGGGTCATACAACATTTCCACCACGGCTATTTCCCTCAAATACTGGATACCCTTTTCAACTGTATCCCACCTTTTCATCACAGGCTTGAAGCCGTCTTTGAAGGAGTACCTTTCCTTCACAGCTATTAACACTCGTTCCCAGAGGGTGGCAGCCCCATCCAAACATCGACTAGTTCCTCTGTCAATAGCTGGACCTCTGGCAATGGCTCCTAGTTGGCGAGCTTCATTACCATCTAGAGACGAGCTACTGGCCCCGCCATCCCAACAGTGAACTAACCAGGAAACGAGAGTTTCATTTGAGCGCTGTGCAAACACCTTTCTTGAGCCTTGGATTTCAGTCATCTTCTGAGGCCGACGAGTAGTAATAGACACTTCCTCTTCATCACTCTCTTCTGCATGTCTCTTAGTTTTTTCTTTTTCCTTTCCCGATGATGGTGGTTCTGAGGAGGGCCCCTCGCCTGGATCTTCCTCCACCTCCTCCTCCGCTTCTTCTTTTTGTGTTCTAGACACGAGGACACTCGTTTCCATTTCTTGCCTTCCACAGGGGCAACTGATATTGTTACTGGTGTCTCCTGTAATTGATCAGATTTGACTTGGAGATTCTCCCCTTTGGCTTGAACCTCAGCTCGAACTCTCTCTCTCCAGAATAGTATTGTATAGGGCGCGGTAAGCACAAGCCAAACCCCAAATAATTTGTACCTCCTTAGATTTACGTAAGCCGCACTGTCCCTGACTCAAATACTGGCTTAGTTTCTGGGGATCCCACAGGTGTTCAAGAGTGAAATCCCATGACATTGCAGGTCCCCATGCTTCTAAGATTTTTCCTAAACCTCTCCATATTTCCTGCCAGTCAGCATTCTCTGGTTTTGGAGGAGACTCCTTCCACTTACCACGCCTGTATAGGAATACATTCAGGCAGATTGATAACATGAACAGGGCTACGCCCACAAGCATGAGAATTAACTCAGTATTCGAAAAACGTCTGACAAACCGAGAGGAAAGCCTGGAAACTGGTCTGAACATCGTGTGGTTTGTAAAATTAGTTATTCCATTTGGGATGTAGTTGTTTGTAAAATTAGCCATTCCATCTGGGATGCAAGTGTCATAATTCATATCATACCACATTGCATATAGGTACCAATATAGGTACCACACAGGTGTCTCCATCATTGCCCTTATGTGGTTATACATGAACACAATCCCACAACAAGTAATTATGACATTGATGATTGGCCAGTAGGTCGCGAGTAACACCATAGCTTTTAATCCCTTACTCAGCGCTCCCACGATAAAGAGTGGGTTCATCGGTGGTATCTGCTAAAAAGGGGTTAATGAATTGAAGCTAACAAGAGGAGGCGAAAAAAAATTAAAAAGGCACTACCCAGACTAAGCAGTGCTCAAAGTTTACAAATATCCCAGAATACTGGCAGTACGCCTGGTCTTTCAAGGTCAAGTTTTCCAGCACAAAAACCTGAACTACTGATAACGCTCCCTAACGAAGCTCTCTAAGAGCAGAGAGAGAGATTCGTTCTAAAAGCTAAAAAGCAGCTATCCCCGCATTCTCCACCAAAATCTGTCACAGAGTTAACTAGATCAATTTATGCCCGTGACAGGGGGCAGTAGGCCCCTGCCCCCCCCCCTCCCCCCCATCCCCACAAAATGGGAAGGAATGAAGGGGGGAAAAAAAAAACAGCAGCAACAATCTATGTAGGAAAACTTATTTTACTAACTATGATATCAGAATGCAAGGTAACACAATATAATACAATCTAATCGAAATTGAGACTAATAAATCAAATATGATAGGAGAGAGAGAGCTCCTGAGACCGAGTCAAACCTGAAAAGCTTGGAACGGCTAGGAAAGCACCCTCCAGCACCCACTGCCAGGCAGTAAGAGTCCGCCCCACCCAGAAGGGCCATATCCCATGACTTCTGTAATGCATTGGGATAGGTACCTGGAATTGGAGCATTAACACTTGAATTCCAGTACACTACATGATGTTTTGATGCGGAATACTGAAAACCAAGAAACATGAAACCATGACAAATATCTAACTGGTGCTTGCGTACAATGTGGTGCAGTTTGAACATTGAAAGTCACTCCCCAGGGGGAGTAACTAACTTTACAGAATGTGTGACTTTTAAACCGGCTTCCATTTTCTCCCTTGAATCCCTTATATACTTTTGGAATGTTCGGTCTATGATCATGTTGTCAATCTCCCTGAATGTATTCCTCATAATCTTACTCAATATCTGTATTTACAATACCTGGAGGAAGCCTTCCCCCAAGCCTGTGAACTGTGAGAGGCAGGGAGTGTGGAGGGAGTTTGGAGTGACGATAGAGAAATGGGTTCCTCCAGTGTGATGGAATTTCACTCCTGAGCACCTGAAGAATCCTGAAAACTTAGGCGGGTATTTAAGGGAGGATGGCGTCAGCCCCAGCAGATCTAAGGAGGCGCAAATTACTTGGGGCCTGACTTATGCCTACAGTATTCAACACTGTTTTAGAGAGAGAGAGTCTCTGGACTGAGTCCAAACTGAGAGAGTCTCCTAATCAAGAAAGAGGATCTCTTAACTCTGAGAGTCTCCGAGCTGAGAAAAAAGATCTCCATGCCTAAAGGGAAAGTCTCTGGGCTGAGGGAGAGAAAGTCCGAACTGAGAAAGAGAATCTCTGAATTGAGGGAGAAGGTCTCCAATTCAAGAAAGAAAGCCTTTAAGCCGAAAGTGAAAATCTCCAGGCCAAGGGAGAGAAAGTCCAGAGAGAGAGTCTCCAAGCCAAAAGAGGGAGTCATCTAATTGAGAGAAAGTCTCCAAACTTATGAAAGACTCAACCGGCTTAATCGGAGGGAAAATCAACGTCAATATCAGTTGCTCCTGTAGAATGAAAGAAGTGGTGGTGGGTGTCTTTGTGCTTGGAACAAAAAGAAGAAACAAGAGAAGATGAGGAAACCACACCCACTGTCTGACCTCTAAAAATGGATGAGATTTGAGACATGTGGAAAGACTATGCATGTGTGTGTCAGGGACCTGAAGGCCCCTGACTGAAGAATGATTCTGGGATGGAACAAAGTATTCTGACAGTTTTAAGGGAACTGATATTTATGGCTGTAGTCACAAATACCTTGTTTTGTTGAGAGAGCTGACCTTGGTAGTTTATCTTGTTTTTGCAAAAACTTGTTTTGCAAGCAGGTGTTCCGTTTGGGCTCTGTATCATGCACTGGCCACGTGGGTATGTTTGCTCCAGTTATAGGAGGGAGAGAAGGTTCTTTACTAGATGTTTACTTGGTGGCGAGATTAAGATGCAACGGGTCAAATGTTAGCCAGACAAGTTTATTACAAATCCTAGCTGCTTATGAGGTAGGTAGTGGGCTAGGGGATGCAGGACTTAAAAGGTTAATAGCATCGCTTAGTTTAGCTTTTGTTAGCTCAAGGAAACGCGATCACAACCCCAAAAGGGAAGTTTTCTCCAGTCAGCAGAAAAGGGAGAACAATGGAAAGGAGAGCAAATATGATAAGGAGTTGCAGAGGCATGCAAGATAGGGGAAGTCCTCTAAACTGGGACATAGCGATGAGGACTACTGACTTCATCCAAGGACGACCACCAGGTGGGGAGGAAGACGTCGAGCCTTCATTCAACGACCACCGGAAGAGGCTACTGCGCATGCGTCAGGGTGAGGGACAATATGTAAACTAGGTCGCGGAAAAAAGAAGGAAGAGGTAAATGAGATTCTCGGAAATTTAGGTTGAATAGGTAGGATAGTGGGCTCTATAAAAATATAGTAAAAGCAGTCTCTTTTATCGGCGTAGCGGATGCGCACAAGTTAGGAGAAGCGATGCCGCCGTCTCCGGCATGGTGGTGAGTCGGTGCTGAAAATAAGATGACCTGCTGTTGTAACCTTACATTGTTATGACGGCTGATTCTGCCAATCAATTTGGCCACAGCAAACCGATGGGAAAATTCGCTGATCAACCTGAGACCGGTTGAAAGGAGGGGGAAAGCCTTCAAGCGCGCCCCCAAGAGTTTACTCGATAGGACTCCCCTTTCCATCCTTTCAACTGCGGGGGTCAGACAAGGACTACTGAAGCGGGACCAGGTACGTTCAAAAAAGAGGCTCTGGTAAAGGCAGGTCTGGAGCAGAGGGGACTGCCAATAAGAAACGTGAGGGGGATGCCCCCACTGTCCATGGTTTTTGGTTATATTTTTTTTTGATTTTTCAATAATTCCACATCAAACACATCAATGTAACTGGGAAGTAAAGTGTTGAATGCCTCTCAAGATATAGTCTATGTAACCTATCGACCTATACATTACGGAGTCATCAGAGGATCTGACCTGCCTGGGGGCGAGGGGAGCGGTCTCTATAGCTGCCTGGACAGGGGTGTGGAGGTGCTTAGAATAATCCTAGCCATTCCAAGCTTTGTCAAGGTTTGAACCCCCCTCGGTCTCGGGAACTCTCTCTCCTATCGTATTATTTATTAGACTCACATTTCAAATTAGATTGT
The DNA here is from genome assembly GCA_021292215.1 of Lophura nycthemera. Classification (NCBI taxonomy): domain Eukaryota; kingdom Metazoa; phylum Chordata; class Aves; order Galliformes; family Phasianidae; genus Lophura; species Lophura nycthemera. The sequence continues at coordinate 39,758 of JADANK010000589.1, forward strand.
ATTATAGTTATAAAGAATGTATTGGCAGTCCGAGATCATAGTTAGTAAAATAATTTAACCTCCATAGATTTGTTGCCGCCGCTGTTTTTTTTTTTTTCCTTTTCCCACCCCCTTACCCTTCCCATTCCTGTGGGGCCAGGCGGGGGGCATAGGGAGGCAGGGGCCTACTGCCACCCCTGTCAATCGGGCAATAAACTTCGGATCTGGTTTAAATAATTTCGTGGACAGATTTGGGGAGAATGCCGGCAATAGCTGCCATTTTTTTTTGTGTGTGTTTATGGTGCTCTTAGAAACGAATCTCGACTCATCCGATGCTCTTAAGAAGCTCGGTAGGGAACATTATCGTAGTTCAGGTTTTGTGCTGGAAAACTCTTGACCTTAAAGAACAAGCGTCTGCCAGTATTATAAATCTGAGGATATTTGTAAACTTTGAGGCGCTGCTAGTCGGGGTAGTGGCCAATCTTTTCTCACCCCCCCACCCCCCCCCTTGTTTAAGTTTTCAATTCATTAACCAACCACTTTTGAGCAGAAACCACCGATGAACCCACTCTTTTTCCGTGGGAGCGGCTGAAATAAGGATATCAAAAAGCTATGGTGTTCTTCGCGACCTACTGGCACATCATCAATGCATGATTACTTGTTTGTGGAAATTGTTACAAGATGAAATCTAATAAGGGCAACGTGACGGAGACAGCTCTGGTTATGGGACCAATATATTGGTACCTAATGCAATGATCTAAATATGGATTTTGACAGGAACTTGCATCCATGGATGGGAATGGCTAATATTCACATAGCAACTACATCCCAAATGCAAATAATACCTTAATTTGTTACAAACCACACAAGTTCAAACCAGTTCCCAGGTTTTCTTTGGTTTATTCAGAAATATCAGACGTTTTTCACAATGCTGAAGTTAATTTTTCATGCATTGTGGTCACGCACTAGTCCTGTTCATTCAGTCTTTCCTGAATGTATTTCTAATACAGGACTGATAAGGTTTTATAAGTAAGCAACAAGGAGGCTCCTTCCAAAACAAGAGAAATAGCTGAACTGGCAGGGAATATGGACGAGGGTTTAGGACAAATCTTAGAAAGCATGGGACGCACGCAATGTCATGGAATGTTCACATCTTGACCTGTGGGATCCCCAGAAATTACCGTATTTGAGCACAGGGGCAGTGCGCTCAGGTAAATCTAAGAGAGTACAACTACATTTTGGGGGTTTATGCTTGTGCTTCACTCGTGCACATAGTATATAACGGTTTTGGAGAGAGAGAGTTTTCCGAGCATGAGGTTCAAGCCAAAAGGTGAAGAATCGGCCAAGTCAAACCATCAACTTACAGGAGACAAGAGTGACCAGTAACAATAGCAGTTGCCCCATGTGAAAGGGCAAGAAATGGAAACGAGTGTCCCTACACATCTAGAACGAAAAAGAAGAAAGAGGAGGAGGAGGGGGAGGAAGATCCAGAGTGAGTGGCCCTCCTCGGAACCAAAAAATCAAGAAGAGACAAAAGAAAAACGAAGACATACAATGCAGAAGAGAGTGATGAAGAGGAAGTGTCTATTACGTACTCGTCGGCTCATCATGAAGATGACTGAAATCCAAGCTCCAAGAAAAGGAATTCATACGGCGCCACAAATGAAAACTATCTTATCCTGGTATAGTTCGCTGCGGAGTACGGCGGGGCCAGTAAGCTTGTCTCTAGAATGGTAATGAAGCCGCCAACATAGGAACCCATATGCCCAGAGATCCAGTAGACTAGACATGAGCAATTAAATTCGATGTCTGGATGAGGCTGCCTCCCTCTGGGAACAATAGTAGCAGCCGTGAAGGAAAGGTACCGGGAAAAAAATAAAAATTTATTTAGAACAAGAAGAAAGTTACCCGTCAAAAAGCGGCTTGAAGCCTGTGAGAAAAGATGGGATAACAGTTTGAATAGGGTAGCCAGTAAAGTTGAGGAGAAAATAGCCGTGGGGTGGGAAATGTTTGATATGACCTAACTGTGTTGTATACGACCCAGCAAAGCATGTTCGTGAGAAACAGTGAGGGACAAACGCGTGAAAGATGGCAAATCAACTCACATCAAAGCACCAGCCAGAGTTGACGCCCTCGCTATATGGCAGCAGCGGACAGAGTACGAGGACCAACAGAGAAGCCCCTTAGTGTTTGAAGTGAATTCTGACGCTCCAAAGCGATGAACAACAGCTAACACCCAAACGCGCGCGCCCAGCGGCGCCGCCATCTCACAAATGACGGAGCAACTAATAAAGGGCAGAGCAAGTGTCTTCACTGATCAATCGTGAAAACCTGTAGAAGTATCAGAACCGCGTGAGAAGGTCAGAATAGTCAAAAGAGTCTACTGAAGGAGATGAAGGAGATGATGGAACAAATGTGACAATCCACTAACTAAGACGATTGAACCCTCCTTCTCAGGGTGCAAAAATACACTTAAGCGGTTAGAGGCAAACGATCTCGCAGGCGCCAGGAAGGAATCCTACAGCGCGACTTGCCTGTGGCTTACTTACTATAGATACCATGGAAGAAGAACTATGAGGAAGTGGCACGACCAGCTAACTCAACGTCTAACGAGCAACGGGTGAGAGAACATTACAAAGCAGACCACAGACAGTGCCCAGTCTGCTCCGTTACCACAAGGTTAATGAACATAGAGGGGCCCTGCCACATCAGTCAGGGGGGGAAAGGGATAATAGAGTTTATGGGGAGGCTGTGGTGAAGATCCGATGGCCTGCACATCAAACCACTGAGACATTAAAGCGCACTGGTGGATACCGGTGCAAACAGTGGCCACTCTTGAAATGCCCTGAACTATGAAGGGACAGAATCATCCATATGTCCCTGAGTGCTGGGGGCTCTTCAAAATTGACGGTGTTGAGGCCGAAGATAAGCCTCACTGGTAGGAACTGGCAAAGCCCCGATTGTATGACTGGTCACCAGGGGCTCAAATGTATACTTGGTACTGATTACCTCAGAAGGGGGCTTTCAAGGATCCTAAGGGGTTCGATGGGCCTTTGAATAGCTGCTGTAGACACAAACAACATTAAGCAGCTTGTTCCCTGTTTTGCCTTGGCCTGTCAGAAGAATCCGTCTGTTGTAGGGGTTTGCTGGCAAGTAAAAGAGCACAGGTTACCAATTGCTAAATACAAAAACGTGCACAGGCGGCAGTACCGCACCAACAGGGCATTCCTTGCGCCCCAGTCATAAGTGTTGATTCTCAACGTAGAGAGCAGGGGAGTGCTCAGAAAGACTCGCTCACCCTTTAAGAGTCCCATATGGCCGGTGCGAAAGTCTAATGGAGAGTGGAGGCTATCTGTAGACTACCGTGGCCTGAATGAAGTCACACCACCACCGAGTGCTGCCGTGCCAGACCTGCTAGAACTGCGGCATGAACTGGCGTCAAAGGCAGCCAAGTGATACGCTACAATTGGCGTTGCTAATGCATTTTTCTCTATTCCTTTAGCAACAGACTGCAGGCCACAGTTTGCTTTCACATGGAGGGATGTTCAGTAATACTTTGGAACCGTTTTGCCCCAGGGGTGGAAACATAGAGCACACGACCATATTGCCATGGGATTGAAATTCCAAACTAGAACTGGAACAGGGACATGCACCCTGAGCACTTGCAGTATATTGAGGACAGCTTAATCGTGTGTGAGGCGATAACAAGCAGAAGAAGATTCTTCACAAAAATGATAGCAAATAATCCAGATTCTGTTCTTCTTCACGTGCTGGTTTTGCTATTAAGGACGGAAGCAAAGTGAAAGGCACCTGCTCAGGAAGATTCAGTTTGCTGGGTATAAAGTGGCAAGATGGCGTCGTCACATCCCGCAGATGTGATCAAACAAAATCACTGCATGTCTCCCAGCCACTAGTAAGAAAGAAGCACCAAGCTTTTTTAGTTTAGGTGTAAGTGGGGCTTTGGCGAATGCCTGTTCCAAACTATAGCTCATTGTAAGCCACCTTTCTCATCGTGACGCGCATGACGAAATGAGTTTTACATGGGTGCCCCTCGAGCAAGCAGCAGGCTTTTGGAACAGATTAAACAGGAGAATAGCCCGGGGCCGTGGCCGTCGGGCAGTACGGACAGGGCAGGATGTAAAGAACATCATCTCACTGCGCTTGAGAGAAAGGTCCCACTTGGAGTTTGTGGACAAAGAGCTCAGGAAGAGACCCAGGGATACCGTATCACGAGCTAAAGAGGGCCCCACCAGGACAGACTAATGCACAAGAAAATGGAAAGAAATAATAATTCCCTTTCCCCTGCATGGAATTCGTGTTGTATTGTGGGGATCATCGCAGATGGAAAACTCTGCTGTGTGGCGCCCCACACGACAAGTTGCAGACAGGCCACTAGAAGGGAAAGGAGAATCAAGCAATTTGCAAGAGGTATAGGCTGCTCCAACATGGCCTTGGATGTTTGCCATGAATGGGAGAGTTGGCCAATGCTTTATCTTGTAACTGAATCACTGGATGTGGCAAATGTCCCCTATTGGGTGGGGGGGTGGTGTACAGCAGTGGGAGTAAAAATAACTGGAAAGAAGGGGTAAACCTATTTGTGGCGGCTGAGACGGTGGTAGAATATTGCTGCTGGCTACGCCGCCCGAAATAAAGCAATATGGTCGGAAGGTACGCCATGTAGATCCGCATAGTGCCCAAATTGTTCGGTCTACTAAGAACAGCAAATAACCACAGAGTGGACCGAGCTGCCAAAATATGAGGTGGCCAGATAGACCTGGACTGCACAATAAAAAGAGTGAAAGTATTTCTAGCTCGGGGCTTCATGAGACCTCGGAGCCATCAGGGGAAGATAACAACATATAAGTGGAGTGGCTAGAGACCGAGGGGGGGGAACCTTAACATGTGGATGTATGCAACAGTTATTCCAGACTGTTAACCATGTGCCATAATCAAACAGCCGAAGAGATGAACCAACTCGGGAGGAAGGGCGATGGCAAAGTACAAAACAAAATACGGAGAGCATGGCAGGTTGATTATAGTCACGTGCCCACGAGCCCACCAGTATGGAAGTGTTATTGTACGTACCATGGATGGAGGCAACCACTAGGGTGGCCTTGAAATACATATGCAGTAAACCCATGCTAAAACTCACCAAAAAAAAATTAAACCTAAGCCCGAAACACGTACCTAGATCTCTTGAGAACAAGTCTCCTTAGGTCACATGGTGGGGCAACGCCAGAAAGAAATTGATTAAGATAATGGAAACTCAATTTCACAAAATTCTCTTGTAAATACTTGGGATGCCAAAGATCATGGCATATGAGGGGATTTACCATATCCCTACCAGGCACCATCCTCTGGTAAAAATTGAACGATACAATGGGTTGTTATACAACTATGCTGACAAACAGCATACGGTGGCGGAACATTTAAGCACTGGGAGAAGCATATATGGCAGAAGCCACCTGGTTAGGTCAATACCAGAGGATCTATCAATCTATGGTCCACTACTCAGTCCAGCTCCTACACATACCGGAGAGGAGATAAGGTCCCCTGTTGTACATGTAAAGAGGCATGTTGGAAAAGCAGTTTGCAGTTCTTTCCAGCTTGCTGGAAAAGGACAAACCTCTCCTGGTACGGTTTTTGACAGGGACCTGGGTCCACGGGTGGGTAATGCAGAAGAAATGTGATAGGTTCAATGTGTACCACAAGGAAATTTGATGCTGGGCAGTGCAGACAGTAACTATCATATGTATATGTATATAGACAGTGTGTGTGTGAATGCTTTTAATCTTTTGTTTTGTTTGTATGATGTCTGTATGTTATACATAATTATAATACTATTAAGAGCAGATGTAGTGATGTAGAAGAAAGGGGTGGAAGTTTCATGGTTTTGGGTTTTCTTTTTGATTTCAATATTCACAAGCCAACACAGCTGTACTGATATTAAAGTGATTAATGCTCCTAATTCTATGTACCGATACCTATACGCAATTACGGAAGTACCAGGGGATCTGACCCTTCCGGGGGGCGGCGGGAGCGGTCTCTAAACTGCCTGGCAGTTGGGGGCGTGGAGAGTGCTTTCCTAGCCGTTCAAGCTTTTCCAGGTTTGACTCGGTCTCGGGAACTCTCTCTCCTATCTTATTTTGATTTATTAGATTCAATTTCAATTTAGAATATGGGATTATATTGGATTATTTTGCAGTCCGATATCATAGTTAGTAAAAAATAAGTTTTTACCACCGCCATAAGATTGTTGCCAAAGCTGTTTTTTTTTCCGTTTTCCCCCGTCCTTCCCAATTCTGTGGGCATCCAGGCGGGGTGTAGGAAGCGGCAGGGGCCTACTATGCCCCCCTGGTCACACGGGCATAAACTGAATACTGGGTTAATTCAACAGTGACAAGAAACCCACGCAGAGAGGAAATTAACGGCCGTAGATTGACCTATAGGTACAGAAATCACCAGAATCACAGAATTGGCCAGGTTGGAAGGGACCTCAAAGGATCATGAATACACCAACCCACACTGCCACAATGCAGGGCCACCAACCTCCGTCATTTAATGCTAGACCAGGCGGCCCAGGCCCCATCCAATCAGGCCTCATCTGCTCTCCTCCAACTCCAGGGACGGGGCATCCACAACCTCTCTGGGCAAAGCTGAGAGAGGGAGAAGGCTACAGGCTGGATAGATTGATCTTGCAGTGTTTGGCTTCCACTTTGCAGAATGGGGCGGTAATTACCAGGGACAGGTATTTTGTAGCACTAAATGTTTTTTGTAAATGCCTGATTCCAGGGATTGTGGGTTTGAGTACCACCCCCGGCTAGCGATTGTGCGCTAGGCTAGCGATTGTGTGCTAGTAATTGTGGGTTCAAGTCCCACCTGTATCCCGAGGCGTTGTGTTATTACCTGTCAGAAGATAACGTGGATCATTGTAGCCGCGATAGTAGGAGTAGTAAATTTGTATCGCCCTAGCCAATCTGTTGCAAAGTGGTCGCAGAATACTAGTGTAATGATGAAACTCGGTTACTGATCATGGGGTATTCTTTCCAAGACAGTTTGAACTAAGACATTATCTAAGCCAGCAGAACGAACATTATTGCGATACAAACCATGGTTCTGTTTCAATTGTTGGCGTGAATGTAGGTGCGAGAGAGATGCGGCATAGCTGCAGGGTGATCTGCGGTTCCGTCCTCCTGCGAGGGAAATGACCGAAGATGGATGAAGCGAAAGTTGTTAATTGTTATTTGTGCTGTTCATCCATACAATTTCCCTGTATGTATTATTTGATAAGTTGGGAAGAGGGATCTGAGGGATCTGAAGTCTGGACCAACTGGGAGGAAGGACCAGACGAAAGGTGTTCATTCCATCTGGTGAATAATTGTCCCACTTATGTTATAAGTTGTCTAGTGCCTGAGGAATTATATTGGGGTTGGTGGTGTCATTGGTGTCCGGAGTGTATATGGTGAGGACTCGGTCCACCACTCCGGTCCATGGTTTGTATGTATTTTTTGATTTTCAGTATTCCCCCACATCAAAACATCATGTAACTGGGAATTAAAGTGTAACGCTCCTAATTCTCCGTACCTATCCCATACATTACGGAAGTTAATGGGATCTGACCCTTCCGGGTGGGGGCGGTCCCTCTTAAACTGCCTGGCAGTGGGGTTTCTGTAGGTGATTTCCTAGCCGTTACAAGCTTTTCAGGGTAGACTCGGTCTCGGGAACTCTCTCTCATAACTTATTTGATTTATAGTCTCGTTTCAATTAGATTGTATTATATGGTGTTACCTTGCATTCCGATATCATAGTTAGTAAAATTGTTACTTAAAAAATCTCCATAGATTGTTGCCGCTGTTTTTTTTTCCCCCTTCCTTCCTTCCCATTTTGTGGGGCCAGGCGGGGGGTGGGGGCAGGGGCCTACTGCCCCTGTCCAAGGGCATAAACTGATCCAGTTAACTCTGTACAGATTTTGGTGAAAGGGCGGGCATAGCTTGCTTTTTGCTCTTAAACGAATCTTCTCCTTGCTTTAGGATTTCGTTGGGAGCTTTTCAGTAGCAGGTTTTTTGTGCTGGAAAACTTGATCTTGAAAGACCGGCGCTGCCAAATTTGGGATATTTTGTAAACTTTGACATGCTTAGTGGGTAGGCCTTTTTCCTTTCCCCCCTTTTTGGTTAGCTGCAATTCATTAACCCCTTTTGAGCAAACCACGGAACCCTTTTACGTGGGGGCTGATAAGGGATTAAAAGCTATGGTGTCTCAAGCTACTGGCCAATCATCAGTTCATAATTACTTGTTGTGGGTTGTGTTCAGTATAACCCACATAAGGGGCACTGACGGAAAACATGTATGGTACCTAATTGGTACCTAATGAAAGTGGTATGATAATAATTTTTTTGACACTTGCTCCCAGAGGAAATGGTAAATTTTACAACAAACAATCCCAAAATGGAAACCTAATTTTTACAAACCCACGAGTTTCCAACCGTTTCCGGCTTTCCTCCTCGGTTTTAATCAGACGTTTTTCCAAGCGGAGTTAATTCTCTCTGTGGGCGTTCAGTCCTGTTTCAAATTCGTCTCCCTGAATGTTTCCTATACGGAATAGTAAGCGGAAGGGAGTCCCCCAAAACCGAAAAGCTGATCCAGATGTCTGGATTTAACCAGATCAGTTTATGCCCGGACAGGGGGGCAGTAGGCCCCGCCCCCCCACCCCCGCCCTGGCCCCCACAAAAGGGGAAGGAAGGGGAAAAAGGGAAAAAGAAAAAAAACAAAAAAAAACACAGTGGCAAACAATCTATGGAGGTAAAACTTTATTTTACAACTAGATATCGGAATGCAAAATAATCAAAAAAAAACTAAATTGAAATTGGGCAATAAATAAAAAAGGAAGAGAGAGTTTCCCGAGCCGAGTCAAACCGAAAAAGCCGGAACGGTAGGAAGCCCCCCAGCACCCCGGACCGGCAGAAGAGACCCGCCCCCCGCCCCCCAGAAGGGCAGATCCCATGATTCCGTAATGATGGGATGGACAAAAAATTAGGCTTAACACTTTAATTCAAACTGATTTTTGATGTGGAATACGAAAAATCAAAAAAAAAAACCAAAACCATGACATTCCCCCCCTTATTCTCACACTACATCGCTTAATATTATATTATATAAAAAATATATAATTATATACAAACAAAACAAAGTTAAAAAATTTAACCCACACACACACGTCTATATAAAACATAGAAATACTGTCTGCACTCCCCCCACATAAATTTCCTTTGGACACATTAAAATCCCCTTTTTCTGCTTACCCACCACGTGGACCCAGGTCCCTGGGCAAAACCAGTACCACGGAGAGGTTGTGGCCGTTCCTAGCTGGAAAGAACCCAAACTGCTTTTTCCAACATGCTCTTTACATGTAACAACAGGGACCTGATCTCCCCTCTACGGTAGGTAGGGACTGGACGAGTAGGACCATACGATTGATAGATCCTCTGGTATTGAACTAACCAGGTGGAATTCTGCAATGCGTCGCCCAGTGCTTAAATGTTTCCGCCACCCATTGCTCTCAGTGTGGTTTTTAACAGTCCATTGTATCGTTCTGTCTTCCCAGAGGCTGGTGCATGTTAGGTGATGTGATATACCCACTCAATGTCATGCTCTTTGGCCCAAGGTGTCTATGAGGCTGTTTTGGAAATGAGTCCCGTTGTTCGACTCAATTCTTTCTGGGGTGCCATTTCGCCAAAGGACGTGTTTCTCAAGACCTAGTTATGGGTGGTTCGGGCGGTAGCATGAGGTACTGCATATGTTTCAAGCCACCCAGTGTTGCCTCCACAATGGGAGCACATAACACTTACCACTGGGGGATTCGTGGCAAAGTGATATAATCAAACTGGCCATGCCTTCCGTATTTTGTACTTTTTGCCATCGCCCTTCCGCCCAGAGTGGGTTCATCCTCTTGGCTTTGTTTTGATTATGGCACATTTTTCGTCAGCTGAATAACCTGTGCAATAGCAACCATAGTATAGGATCCACCCCTCGGTCGCTAGCCACCTTATATGTTGCATCTCTCTCCCCTGATGGCCCGAGGTCTCAGAGCCCACCGGGCGAGAAATAATTCACCTTGTACGTGCCAGTCCAGGTTCTATCCTGAGGCCACCTCAAGTTTTGGCAGCTCGGTCCACCTGGTGGTTTATTTTCTGTTCGTCAGTAGCCCGGACTCGAGGGCAAATAGCATCTACATGCTACCTTCAACGACCATATTCTTTTATTAGTCGGGCAGCAGATCTGTCCACAGTTCAGCAGCCTCCAAATAGGTTTATACACCCCGTCTTGCCAGTTATTTTGGCTCCCACGGCTGTAACCACCACCCCCATAGAAGCATTTGGCACCATCCTGAGTCAGTGTAAAAGAATAAAGCGTTGAGCCACCTCTCCCTTCAGCAACAGATCCAAGGCCAAGGCAGTTTGGACAGGCCTTTAACCAACCTCTGCAAATTGGCGTGATTCTCCTTCCCTTCAGGAGCCCATCTGCAAACTTGTCGTGGTGGGGCTCCACAACAGCAGATTGCCATCTGCGATGCGTTCCCCCCAATACGACACGATCCATCAGTGAACATGGGCATATTTCTTCATTTTCTGGTAAGTCCGTTGTAATGGGGGGGCCTCTTTAGCTCGTGATTCGTCTTCTGCGGGTGATGTTCCAAACTTTCTAACCTCAGGGGCCAGTCCATGATGAACCTCTAGGATTCCTGGAACGAGCTGAGGTTCCCCATCCGCAACCATCGTTGTGGTAATCAACGGCAATCCACATTACTCCAAGTGGCATCAGTTGCGTGATGGTGGGGGGGAACCTTTCCTTTAAACAGCCATTGCAGCACTGGTAGTCGAGGGCCAGAAGCTGTGTGTTCAGTACAGAACCACTTCAGAAGCAGCCCGAACCCCCCGCATATGCGGCGCTAGATCTCTTTTCAGTTGGAGTGTAGCTCCTCCGTCGAGCCACCTGGTAGGCCCGACGATCCCAGACCCCAAGGGTCGGCGCTTCCGGGTCTTGCGCTGAGGCTCTTTGCCACAACTCCAAGTGGGACCTTTCTCTCTCTCCGAAGGCAAGTATAGAGAGTTTTCTTTTTACATCCTGCCTGTCCGTACTGGCCCTACGGCCACGTCCCGGGCTATCTCCTGTTTTAAATTCGGTTCAAAATCCTTGCTGCTGCTCAGGACCCCATGTAAAACTCATTCTTCATTCGCATCACATGATAAAGGGGGCTTAAATGAAAACTATAGGTTGGAACATGCATTCTCCAAGCCCACTACACCCAAAAAAAGATTGTGTCGCTTTCTTACTAGTGGTGGAGACATAGCAGGATGTTGTCGATCACATCTGGTCAGGGATGTGACGACGGCCATCTTGCCACTTTTATACTAGGAACTGAATCCTCCTGAGGCAGGTCCTTCAATTTGCTCCGCTTAATAGCGAAACCAGCACGCAGAAGAAATCTGATTAATTCGCTCTCTTTTTGTGAAGACTACTTCTGCTGTATCGCCCCACACAACGATGTCATCATATACTGCAAGTGCTCAGGGGCACTGCCCCCCTTGTTCCAGTGCAGCCTGTATCAACCCATGACAAATGGTAGTGCTCTGTTTTCACCCTTGGGGCAGTTGATTCCAGGTGTATTGGAAACCTCTTCAGGTGAAAGCAAACTGTGGTCTGTGCTCTGTTGCTAAAAGAATAGAGAAAAACATATTAGCAATGACAATTGTAGCATACTATTTGGCTGCTTTTGACTCCAGTTCATAACGGGAGTTTCTAAACATGTCCGGCAGACAGCAGCACTCATTTGGGTTTTACTTCAATTCAGGCCCACGGTAGTCCACCCCGTCAGCCTCCATTCCTCCATCTTGCTTGTACGCACTGGCCATATGGGGGGCGGGTTAAAAGGCGAGTGAGTTTTGCTGATCACTGTCTCACTGACTCTCCTAGTTGACCCGAATCAACTTATGAATGGGGATCAAGGAATCCCGGTTGGTGCGGGTACTGCCGCTGGGCACCGTTTTTGTAGCAATTGGTAACTGTTTGCTCTTGATATTTGTAGCAACCCCACAACAGAACGGATCTTCTGACAGGCCAGGCAAACGGCAGCTGTTGAATGTTGTTGTGTCTACAGCAGCTATTCCAAAGGCCCATCGATACCCCCTTAGGATCCTTGAAATGCCGCCCTTCTGAGGTAATCAGGTACCAAGTATAATGAGCCCCTGGACCAGCACAATAAGGTGCCTTTTGCCAGTTCCTACCAAGTGAGTCTTATCTCGTCATCCAACACAGTCATTCTTGGAGCCCCCCGTCATCCAGAATATGGATTGATTCTGTCCCTTCATAGTCGAGGGCACAGGGTGCACTGTGCCACCGGTATCCACCAATGCCTTATATTTCAGTGTTTTTCTGATGTGCCAGGCCATCGAACCCACACCGTCCAATAAACCCAGTTGTCCCTCTCCTCCACCTGACTGGGGCAGGGCCCCTCTATTCCATTACCTGTGGTAAAAACCGGAGCAACTGCAACTGGTGTTGATCGGCTTTGTAATTCGCTAACCCGTGCTTCGGAGTACAGGAGTAGCTTTTTCGTGCCAGCTATCCTCAATGTCTTCCCCATGGTCACGTAGAGTAACGCCACAAGGCAATCGCGATGTAGGATTCCTTCCTGGCTGGAGAGCTTTTGCCTCTAAACGCTGAGATTGTTGATTTTGCAAAACCTGAGAAGAGGGTGTTCAGTCGTCTTTAGTGTAGTTTGGATCCACACGTGTTCCTCATCTCCTTCATCTACTTCAGTAGACCTCTTGTGACTATCTGACCTTCATCAAGCGTTCTGATACTTCTAAACAGGTTTGTCACGTTCATGCAGTGAAGACCATTGCTCTTGCAGCTGTTATTCAGTTGCCTCCTTCATTTTGAGGATGGCGTCGATGGCGGCGCGAGTTGGGGGTAGCTGTTGTTCATAGCTTTGGAGCGTAAGAATCAATTCAAAAACTAAGGGGCTTCTCTGTTGGTCCTCGTTCTTCAGATGCTGCCAATACGCAGGGGCGTATTGGCTGGTTGTTAGTGAGTTGAGCCACATTTCACGCGTTGCCCTCACCTTCTCCGATCATGGCTTTTGGGTCGTTAAAAACACAGTTAGGGTCAACAACATTTCCACCACGCCAATTCCCTCAAAACTGGATACCCTGTTCAACTGTACCCATCTTTCGTCACAGGCTTTCAAGCCGTTTTGAAGGGGTACCTTTCCTTACGGCCACTAATAGGTTCCCAAGGGAGGCCCCTACCTACATGAAATTGCTCTGTCAATGCTGGATTCCGGCAATGGCTCCTAGTTGGCAGCTTCATTACCAACTAGGAACAAGTTACTGGCCCCGCGCCCAGCCGAATAACAGGAAACATGTTTCATTTGGGGTGTAGAACCTTTTCTTGAGCCTTATTTCAGTCACTTCAAGGCCGGAGTAGAAAAAAACTTCCTCTTCATCACTCCTTTCGCATGTCTCGCGTTTTTCCTTTTTCCTTTCTTGATTTTGGTGGTTCCGAGGGGGGGCCCTCACCTGGATCTTCCTCCACCTCCTCTTCTTCTTTTTTTCGTTCAGACCGAGGCATCCTTCCATTTCTTGCCCTCCAAGGGGCAAACCGTATTGTTTACTGGTGTTTTACAACAAGGAAATTAATAAAGGAATATTTTTAATTTTAATATTATTAAATGTTATATAATGGAATAGCAAGGTTAGGAACAGTGAGACAAAGAGAATAAATAGGGGCTTACCCGTGCCGGGGCTCGCTCAGGAAACTCCAGTGGGGGGACTTCCGAGAGAGAGAGCGATCCTTCCTCCTGGTAGTCAGCTTTTAAAATGGGTCTAGGAGAGGAGGAGCCAGGCTCCCACCCCTTCCGGCACACAGGTGAATTGCTTTCCCTGTGCCCCAGGGCTGACCATTGCTCGCCCGGTGACAATCGGGTTCAGGCCCTGCTCGCGTTCCCCTCACTCCCCCCTTCCGCATGAACCAATGATCAGTTGATAATGGGTAAGCTTTTCCTAATACAAACCCCACGTTAAATAAACGCTTATACAATTTTCCATTCGCGACGCATGTCGGTTTAAATTTCAAGACAAGTGAGATTGGTGACGTTGATGGCTTGTATGGGCCGGTTTCCAATGAAGTTACGGGGATGCAGTCATCAGGTCAGGTCCGCTTAGTTCCATCAGTCCCATTGGCCATCACCGGGTGTCACACGTGACTGAACGAACCTGGAACGCTTTTATGGCTTTTTTCGTTCCTTCTGGTGATCCTGAAGGCTCGAAACCACGGGGGAGTAATACAGATGTTTCAAGGGTACCAGGAGGGGGAAGGTCTGCTCTCCGGGCAAGTACAGGGCCCATATTTCTATCCTGGGTCAAACCTTCCCTTGTACTGGGGGGCGCGTCCCGGCCCCTGTACCAACACCTTCTGGCCAATATCGGTGGCTGCATAACATGTCGGGCACCAAAGGAGGTGTCCTGCTGCCATAGGGACATGATGGGGGGGTCCCTTTGAATGAAGATCGGAGTGTTACCACAATATCAGTAGGGCCATTACCTATTACTGGAGGGATACGAGCCTCCCACCTCCAACAATCTCCTCCAAGGGCAGTAGGCCACACCACTTGGGTCCACCTGCACCTTCCAAGGCCTTTTATTCATGGGGCCTGGTTCAAATTCTCAGGGGCAGGGAGCAGAATTTATTTTCATTAACCTACTGGGGTCTTACCTAACGTGCCCGAATTTGGATCCAGCGGGGGTGGCCCAGTTGTCGCAGCATTCTAGGCCGGGGTCTGCCGCTCGGGGTCTTTCATTTAAGGTCCCGCAAGGTTTCATACGTCTTTTCGTCACCCCCTGAGGGACTGGATTGTCTTCAGGGCAGCCTTAAAAACCATTATAACGTTCAATGGGCCTGCCCCCCGTTGGATTATTGGCAGGTGGAAATCGCCATTCGGTTGTTTTCTTCTTTGCCCGCCTGTTTTCGTTGCACCATTAAAAGATCCCTTGGTCACTCCAAGACTTTAGGTGTCCCGTAGGCGACATCAGTTTAAGGCAGTGCCTTGATGGATATGCCTGGTTTGCTTTGGTACTGGATAGGCCGGCAGTAGCCCACTCCAGTGTCGCAAGGTCGGGCATATCTCACCCCCTCAGACCGAGGAAGGGGCCCAAGTAATCGACCTGCCATCGTGGGAGAGGATTGTGTCCTCTAGCAAGATGGGCGTTGTTTGGGCAAAATGACTGGTCTCATCTTAGAGCAAGCGTCGCAATCCTGGCATGCCTGGACGATATCAGGTAGTTGATGGGCGTCCCCATGCTTTAGCGCTGCCCACATTGTCTTTTGGCCCGCATGTGTGCTTCTGATGTAACCAACGGGGATGTTCTCAGATGGGTGAATTCTCAATCCATCGAACTCGGGCCAGGGTGGTCAGCTTATCTTTCCAACTGTAGGGCGAGGACCAGAAACAGGTAGCACATATAGTCCGTGTTTGACTGTATTCCATATGTCCAACCACTGTTTTTGCCCCAATTGGGTCAGGCGTGGAAGTCCATTCCGGGGGGGCCCACGTGCATTCCAAAGATGAGCCCCCGGGTACAACCCAACTGTCCGTGCAAAATTCAGAATCCATCACCGGGTTTCCTTGGTTATAACTATCCCCCCCTTCCGTTTCCGCCCATTTGGGCTGCTCTGACCATCCCCCCTCAAAACCAGTTGTCTCGGTCAAGGATGGTATGCATCGCTCTCCACTTGCCGGGTTGCCCTTTGTGGACCCATCTGTACCAGGCATCTTAGGGATAGGAATTTCCCCCCCTGAACGGGACCTTCTTGGTGGAGCAACCAGTATTTTTTGGGCATCACAGTGATAGGTCCACTGACCTAGGATCTTCTGAAGCTCTTCTTTTAAGGGGTGATGAAACAAACTGCTCCTTTGGCTGAGGTAAGCAACCCATGTGCCGTTTTGTCTTGGGCCCCCCTGTCTTAGGAAGGTGGGTCAGATCTTTCAACCCACCCCGAATTGGCAGAGTGGCTTTAAACTATAACTTCAAAGCCGTTGGGTTATCGGCTCTACTGCCGGTTTTGCTAATAGGCAGCCAATAACTGTTTTTTCAACATACGTACCTCTTTCTGCTCCATGCCAACCTGAGACCAAAAAACCAAGGGGGTCCGAACAGAATCTGCATTGCCACGGCCCCAACCAAAGCCATCTTGAGTAACATGAACTCCAATTCAGCTGGGGGGTAGGACCCGAAAAACCCAAGCCTGGCTTTTTAACTGCCAGTTTGCCTGTTGGAAAGACCTTTTCGTTTTCCCCCATCCCATAGCTGCCCCTTTTTTTTGGGTCTGTACAGTGGCCTCAGCAGCTGCTCTGGTGGGTATAAAGGAACCCAGTAACCAAAACCAAAAAACTCTTGCAGCGTTTGATGTTTGTTAGGGACTGGGAAGCCGGAACTTTATCATGACCAACTGGGTAGACTTTGGTCTTTCCTGACCAAACCCACCCCCAGGAATTACAGCAGGCCGGGCCTTTGCACCCTTTTTGGGGATTTATAGCCCCCCCTCTGCTGTAAATAGGCGGTTAATGAATTTTGCCGCTGCCCTACTGCCTCCAGTGAGTCGGTGCAGCAGGAGATCATCAATTTGAAGGAAAATTATTTTTTAATGATAGCGCCACTAGATTGTGCAATACTTGGTGAATGCACGTACCCTTTGGGCGACCTGAAAGGTCCACGCCTGCCTCCCCACGTAAACGCAAATTGATCTTCGATTCCCCTCAGCATTGGGATGTGAAAACCATTTGCTAAACTAGGACAAATGTAGGTTTTTATCTCCCACTCAACTATCATTAGGGAGGAATATTGGGTGGCCGCATGAATTGGCGGCTGACCTTATTTATTTCTCGTAATTACTGCATTCTCCATTGCCACCGACTTCCGCACTGGCCATTGGGGGAAATAGGGGCTTTGGGTGCAGGTCTTATAATGCCCATTTTTTCTAATTCCTGCCCCGTTCCGATATTTCCCTTGCCCACCCGGGAGTCTGTACTGTCTTACTTAGTAATCCGGCACGTTTTCGGAGGCAAATAGGCCCAGTTTTCGAGGCCTCTTTAATTTGCCTGCACCGCCCAGTATGAACAATCTCTGTCGAAAGTCTGAACTCCCCCAGTTGTTTGGAGAGCCAGACCCCATAGAAATCTATCCCAAGATGTCTCCTGGATGGGGCAATAGATACCTTATACTCCCAGGGTGGGAGAAGCCCAACCCCCAGTTTTTCAACCATGTTTTGGGTGACAGGAATAGTCTGGGTCCCCCAAAGCCACCAATCATTCTTTTGTCCCCACAAATTTGGTTGGACTCCATAAACATTGATGTTTTCTGCTCAGTGTCTACTATGCCATAACCCTTTGTATGTTTTTTTGGGACCAATAAAATGTTAATTCTCAAGGGCCTCCGGTCCCGTCTGGAGGCCCTGGGGAACTAACACCCTCGTCAGCCAGAATTGAGCTTGTCCAATTTCTTTTGCCTCCGGTGGCCAGGCATTTGTACCCAGAACCTGAGGCGGCTTTTTTTTTTCCTATTAGGAAACAATGAAACCCCTAAGTTTCCAGTCATTGTTGGCTTCTTTTGTTTATAACCCACCCTTTTTCTAGGGTGGTTTTTAAATTTTTGGTTGTCCTTTAATTGTTTCCACAGTTGGAGGAGGACATGGTTGGGTGGCCATCAATTAGCAAATTGGACCCCAGCCCGAATTAAGTCATTAAACATTGTTTTCGGGAGACCCCTTATGGGTCCCATTGAGGAGCTCGAGAGCCGGCATTTTGGTTTTAGTCACCGGGCAAGACCTCGGCTTCTTTCTAACCTAATGTTTCGCCTCTCCGAGGCGTTCTGTTCTCCAAGGTCCACCCCTAACGCCAGCCGCTTGACTACTGCTTCTGAGGCCCACTAGGGGATTGAATATAGAGACCAGGGGCCCATACAGTGGAGGGGGCTTTGTTTAGAATTGGTCTCTCCCCCGTGAGAATTTGCCCAGATCAGGGCCATAAAGGTATCTTCATAAATTGTTCCCTTACACCTAGCTCACAGATGTAATTTTGAAGATCCTCCATGGAGGACCACAGCCCTGTATGTAAGGGAATATAATTTATTGGGCCTCCATGGAGGGGCCCCAAACCTTTATTAAGAATGGTTTTTCATTTTAACCATTCTTTTTTTTTTTTTAAAAAAACCCCCCAAAAATCGTGTCTAAAAGAGCGGATTTAGTTTCTTTGGCCAATGTGGCTATTTTCGGGGGGGCCATTACCAGAAATTTTGAGCCCAAGGGCAATAACCAAGCCGGCACACTTTCCGGGGTTTCCCGGAATCGTTTTGGATAAGCCATTTTCTGTGCTGTAAATTGGGAGTTTTAATGAAAGTGTTTTTTCCCTGATCAACGGAAACCCTCCGGTTGTCGACCTTTTTCTTTTTATTAAAACAGGACGGACCTATGATGGGAAAAATGGGGTTTCCTTTTGAAATTGTTTTTTTTTGTCAACGAACCCTTATTCAGGGCCTGGCAATTATTTTAAATTTATACGCCACCTTTGGAAGAGGAAATGTTTTTTTCCTGTTAATAGGCCAAGTTCCTGTTCTAGCTTTTTGATACGAACTTTTAGAAGTTCATTTTCATTCACTAAAGTATTGTTCCGTATTTCGGCATTATTTAAAGCATTTAATAGCGGCCATGCCACTGTAGAAGCCGCTAATTGTCTTTCTCTAGTGACTAATATATCTTTGCCTAGTCCCTGGAAGTAATCCGCTAAGCAATATAGGGAAACATTTCCCACAACACGTAGGGGACCCCATTTTTCAATGATAGTTGCCAATTCATAATAAGGGGATCCCGCAAATCCTGGGATCTGCCCTAGAATTACTTTATCGAGGGGAGTAGTGGTCTCCCCCTTGAACCACTTACAGAAATTCCAAAGAACGGACATAGTGTAAGTTTTAGTATATGAGGCTTGCCTGCCTGGCTCGCCAAATGTACAATCAAAGGAAATTACATAAAGGAATATTTTATAATTGAATAATATTAAGATGTTATAATAAGGGAATAGCAAGACAGTTAGGCACAGCGAGACAAAGAGAATAAATAGGAGGCTTACCCATGCCGTGGGCTCACTCAGCAAACTCCAGTGGAGAGGATCTACCAAAAAAAGAGAGCAATCACTCCTCACTGGTAGTCAGCTTTTAAATGGGTCTAGGAGAGGTGGAGCCAGGCTCCACCCCTTCCTGCAGCACAGGTGAATTGCCTTCACCTGTGCTCCCAGGGCTGACTCATTGCTCGCCTCAGGTGACTAATCAGAGGTTCAGGCCATGATTCAGCAGTTCCCATACAGGTGTCTCCTGTAATTGATCAGATTTGACTCAGAGATCCTCCCCTTTGGCTTGAACCTCAGCTCGGAAACTCTCTCTCTCCAAAACAGTATTATATATGGCACAGTAAGCACAAGCCAAACCCCAAGTAAGTTGTACCTCCTTAGATTTACCTGTGCCGCACTGCCCCTGTCTCAAATACTGGCTAAGTTTCTGGGGATCCCACAGGTGCTCAAGAGTGAAATCCCATGACATTGCGGGTCCCCATGCTTCTAAGATTTGTCCTAAACCTCCCCATATTCCCTGCCAGTCAGCATTCTCTGGCTTTGGAGGAGACTCCTTCCGCTTACTATTCCTGTATTGGAATACATTCATGAAAAGTAATATGAGCAGGACTAGTGCGACCACAAGCATGGAAATTAACTCAGCATTGGAAGTAACGTCTGATACAACCGAAAGGAAAACCCTGGAAACTGGTTTTGAACATCGTGTGGTTTTGTAAAATTAGTTATTCCGTTTGGGATGTAGTTGCTTGTGAAATTAGCCATTCCATCCGGGATGCAAGTGTCAAAATCCATATTAGACATTGCATTTAGGTACCAATATAGGTACCATAACAGGCGTTCTCCGTCAGTGCCCTTATTAGATTATATACGTACACAACTCCACAACAAGTAAACATGACATTGATGATTGGCCAGTAGGTCGCGAAGAACACCATAGCTTTGAATCCCCTCCTCAGCGCTCCCACGAAAAAGAGTGGGTTCATCGCTGGTTTCTGCTCAAAAAGGGTTAATGAATTGAAACTAACAAGAGGGGGGGGGGAAAGGAAAAAAAGGCAGTACCCAGACTAAGCAGTGCTCAAAGTTTACAAATATCCCAGAATACTGGCAGTACGCCTGGTCTTTCAAGGTCAAGTTTTCCAGCGCAAAAACCTGAACTACTGATAATGCTCCCTAACGAAGCTCTCTAAGAGCAGAGAGCGAGATTCGTTCTAAGAGCCAAAAACACACACACAAAAAAAGCAGCTATGCCCGCATTCTCCACCAAAAGCTGTCACGGATTTAACCAGATCAGTTTATGCCCATGACAGGGGGGCAGTAGGCCCCTGCCCTCCCCACCCCCCGCCTGGCCCCACAAAATGGGAAGGAAGGGGGAAAAGGGAAAAAGAAAAAAAACAAAAAAAAACACAGTGGCAACAATCTATGGAGGTAAACTTATTTTACTAACTATGATATCGGAATGCAAAATAATACAATATAATACAATCTAATTGAAATTGAGTCTAATAAATCAAATAAGATAGGAGAGAGAGTTCCCGAGACCGAGTCAAACCTGAAAAAGCTTGGAACGGCTAGGAAAGCACCCTCCAGCACCCACTGCCAGGCAGTAAGAGACCGCCCCCCGCCCCCCAGAAGGGTCAGATCCCATGACTTCCGTAATGTATAGGGATAGGTACATAGAATTAGACCATTAACACTTTAATTCCAGTACATGATGTTTTGATGTGGAATACTGAAAATCAAAAAAAAAAACCAAAACCATGACAGCAGGCAATATGGAGAGGTTTAGGAAAAATCTTAGAAGCATGGGGACCCTCAGTGTCATGGGATTTCACTCTTGAACACCTGTGGGATCCCGAGAAAATAAGCCAGTATTTGAGTCAGGGACGGTGCGGCTTACGTAAATCTAAGGAGGTACAACTTATTTGGGGTTTGGCTTGTGCTTACTGTGCCCTATACAATACTGTTTTGGAGAGAGAGAGTTTCCGAGCTGAGGTTCAAGCCAAAGGGGAGAATCTCCAAGTCAAATCTGATCAATCACAGGAGACACCAGTAACAGTATCAGTTGCCCCTGTGGAGGGCAAGAAATGGAAACGAGTGTCCTCGCGTCTAGAACGGAAAAAAGAAGAAGAGGAGGAGGAGGTGGAGGAAGATCCAGGTGAGGGGCCCTCCTCGGAACCACCAAAATCAAGAAAGGCAAAAGGAAAAACGAAGAGACATGCAGAAGAGAGTGATGAAGAGGAAGTTTCTATTACTACTCGTCGGCCTCAGAAGATGACTGAAATCCAAGGCTCAAGAAAGGAGTTTACACGGCGCCCAAATGAAACTCTCGTTTCCTGGTTGGTTCACTGTTGGGACGGCGGGGCCTGTAGCTTGTCTCTAGATGGTAATGAAGCTCGCCAACTAGGAGCCATTGCCAGAGATCCAGCTATTGACAGAAGAACTAGTCGGTGTTTGGATGGGGCTGCCACCCTCTGGGAACGAGTGTTAATAGCCGTGAAGGAAAGGTACTCCTTCAAAGACGGCTTGAAGCCTGTGATGAAAAGGTGGGATACAGTTGAAAAGGGTATCCAGTATTTGAGGGAAACAGCCGTGGTGGAAATGTTGTATGACCCTAACTTTGTTCCTAACGACCCACGCCAAGACCACGACCCTGAGAGAGTGAGGACGACTACTGAAATATGGCATAAACTCACAACAACAGCACCAGACAGATATGCCGGTACACTAATGGCAACGTTTGACAGATACCAGGACCAACAGAGAAGACCCTTAGTTTTTGGACTGATTCTTACGCTCCAAAGCTATGAACAACAGCTACCCCCAACTCACGCCTCCATTTCCGCCATCTCACAAATGACGGAGCAACTGAATGAAATGCAAGAGCAAGTGTCTTCACTGATGAATCGTGACAAACCTGTAGAAGTATCAGAAATGCTTGATGAAGATCAGAATAATCAAAAGAGTCTAATGAAGGAGATGAAGGAGATGATGAAAATAATGCGAATCCAACTAACTAAAGACGATGAACCCTCCTTCTCACGTGCACCATCAAAAATCTCAGCTGTTAGAGGCAAACGCTTTCCAGCTCCAGGAAGGAATCCTACATCACCAATTGCCTTGTGGCGTTACTTATGTGACCATGGAGAAGACATGAGGAAGTGGCATGACCAAGCTACTCCTGTACTACGAGCACGGGTGATAGAATTACAAAGCAGATCAACCACCAGTGCAGTTGCTCCGGTTACCACAGGTAATGAATAGAGGGGCCCTGCCCCAAGTCAGGGAGGGGAAAGGGATAATAGAGTTTATTGGACTGTGTGGATCCGATGGCCTGGCACATCAGAACCACTGAAATATAAGGCCATTGGTGGATACCGGTGCACAGTGCACCTGATGCCCATCGACCTTATGAAGGGACAGAATCAATCCATATTTCTGGAGTGACTGGGGGCTCTCAAGAATTGACTGTGTTGGAGGCCGAGATAAGCCTCACTGGTAGGAACTGGCAAAAGCACCCTATTGTGACTGGTCCAGGGGCTCCATGTATACTTGGTACTGATTACCTCAGAAGGGGGCATTTCAAGGATCCTAAGGGGTATCGATGGGCCTTTGGAATAGCTGCTGTAGACACAAACAACATTAAGCAGCTGTCTGTTTTGCCTGGCCTGTCAGAAGATCCGTCTGTTGTGGGGTTGCTACAAGTAAAAGAGCAACAGGTACCAATTGCTACAAAAACGGTGCACAGGCGGCAGTACCGCACCAACAGGGATTCCTTGCTCCCCATTCATAAGTTGATTCGTCAACTAGAGAGTCAGGGAGTGATCAGCAAAACTCACTCGCCTTTTAACAGCCCCATATGGCCAGTGCGTAAAGCCAAGTGAGATGGAGGCTACGTGGACTACCGTGGCCTGAATGAAGTCACACCCCACTGAGTGCTGCTGTGCCGGACATGTAGAACTCCAGTATGAACTGGAGTCAAAGAGCCAAGTGGTATGCCACACTGACATTGCTAATGCATTTTTCTCAATCTCCTTTGGCAACAGAATGCAGGCCACAGTTTGCTTTCACCTGGAGGGGTGTTCAGTATACTTGGAACCGTTTGCCCCAGGGGTGGAAACACAGCCCGACCATTTGCCATGGGTTGATCCAAACTGCACTGGAACAGGGCAGTGCCCCTGAGCACTTGCAGTATATTGATGACATCGTTGTGTGGGGCGATACAGCAGAAGAAGTCTTCACAAAAAGAGAGCAAATAATCCAGATTCTTCTGCGTGCTGGTTTCGCTATTAAGCGGAGCAAAGTGAAAGGACCTGCTCAGGAGATTCAGTTCCTAGGTATAAAGTGGCAAGATGGCCGTTGTCACATCCCGACAGATGTGATCGACAAAATCACTGCTATGTTTCCACCCACTAGTAAGAAAGAGACACAATCTTTTTTGGGTGTAGTGGGCTTTTGGAGAATGCATGTTCCAAACTATAGCTTCATTGTAAGCCCCCTTTATCATGTGACGCGAATGAAGAATGAGTTTACATGGGGCCCTGAGCAGCAGCAGGCTTTTGAACTGATTAAACAGGAGAGAGCCCGTGCCGTGGCCTTATGGTCTGTACGGACAGGACAGGATATAAGGAACATCCTCTATACTGCTGCTGGAGAGAAAGGTCCCACTTGGAGTCTGTGGCAAAGAGCCTCAGGAGAGACCCGAGGCCGACCCCTGGGGTTCTGGAGTCAAGCGTACAGGGGGTCGGAAGAGGGATACACTCCAACCGAAAAGGAGATCTTAGCCGCCTATGAGGGGATTCGGGCTGCTTCTGAAGTAGTCGGTACTGAAACACAGCTCCTTCCGGCACCTCGACTGCCAGTGCTGAACTGGATGTTTAAAGGAAAGGTTCCTTCCACCCATCATGCAACTGATGCCACTTGGAGTAAGTGGATTGCATTGATTACGCAACGAGCGTGGATGGGGAACCTCAGCCGTCCAGGAATCCTAGAGGTCATCATGGACTGGCCTGAAGGTAGAAAGTTTGGAACATCACCAGCAGAAGAAGTATCACGAGCTAAAGAGGCCCCACCATACAACGAATTAGCAGAAAATGAAAAGACGTATGCCCTGTTCACTGATGGATCGTGTCGTATTGTGGGGAAGCATCGCAGGTGGAAATCTGCTGTGTGGAGCCCCACACGACAAGTTGCAGAGGCCACTGAAGGGAAAGGAGAATCAAGCCAATTTGCAGAGGTAAAGGCAGTCCAACTGGCCTTGGATGTTGCTGAATGGGAGAGGTGGCCAATGCTTTATCTTTACACTGACTCATGGATGGTGGCAAATGCTCTATGGGGTGGTTACAGCAGTGGAAGCAGAACAACTGGCAGGACAGAAGGTAAACCCATCTGGGCTGCTGAACTGTGGAAAGATATTGCTGCCCGAATAGAGAATATGGTCTGAAGGTACGCCATGTAGATGCCATGTCCCTCGAGTCGGGCTACTGAAGAACAGCAAAATAACCACCAGGTGGACCGAGCTGCCAAAATTGAGGTGGCTCAGATAGACCTGGACTGGCAGAACAAGGGTGAATTATTTCTAGCTCGGTGGGCTCGTGAGACCTCGGGCCACCAAGGAAGAGATGCAACATGTAAGTGGGCTAGAGACCGAGGGGTGGACTTAACTGTGGATGCTATTGCGCAGGTTATTCATGACTGTGACACATGTGCCATAATCAAACAAGCCAAGAGGATGAAACCACTGTGGTAGGAAGGGCGATGGCAAAAGTATAAATATGGGGAGGCCATGGCAGCTGATATATCACACTTGCCACGGTCTCAGCAAGTGGTAAAGTTATGTGCTTACCATGGTGGAGGCAACCACTGGCTGGCTTGAAACATAGCAGTAAACAACCCATGCTACCGACCGCCCGAAACGCCATATTAGGTCTTGAGAAACAAGTCCTGGCACCCCAGAAAGAATTGAGTCAGACAAGGGACTCATTTCAAAAACCTGTAAGTACTTGGGCCAAAGACATGCATTGAGTGGATATATCATATCCCTAACCATGCACCAGCCTCTGGGAAGATGAACGATACAATGGGTTGTTGAAAACTATGCTGAAAGCAATGGGTGGCGGAACATTTAAGCACTGGGAGAAGCATTTGGCAGAATCCACCTGGTTAGTCAATACCAGAGGATCTATCAATCGTGATGGTCCTACCCAATCCAGCTCCCTACATACCGTAGAGGGAGATAAGGTCCCTGTTGTACATGTAAAGAGCATGTTGGGAAAAGCAGTTTGGGTTCTTCCAGCTTCTGGAAAGGGCAAACCTCTCCGCGGTACTGTTTTTGCCCAGGGACCAGGGTCCACTTGGTGGGTAATGCAGAAAAATGGGGATGTTCAATGTGTACCGCAAGGAAACTTGATGCTGGGGAAGTGCAGACAGTAATTCTATGAATATGTGTATAGACATGTGAGTGTAAAGCACTTTAATCATTTTTGTTTTTTGGTATACATGTACATATATAGTAAGCATGACATAGTGATGTAGAATAAGGGGTGGAATGTCATGGTTTTGTTTTTCAGTTTTCAGTATTCCACATCAAAACATCATGTAGTGTACTGGAATTCAAGTGTTAATACTCCAATTCCAGGTACCTACTCCCCTATACATTTATGGACGTCATGACATCTGGCCCTTTCTGGGGGGGGCAGTCTCTCTTACTGCCTTGCAGTGGGTGCTGGAGGGTGCTTTCTTAGCCGTTCCAAGCTTTTCAGGTTTGACTCGGTCTCAGGAGCTCTCTCTCTCCTATCTTATTTGATTAGTCTCAATTTCAATTAGATTGTATTATATTGCGTTACCTTGCATTCCGATATCATAGTAAAATAAGTTTACCTCCATAGATTGTTGCCGCTGTTTTTTTTCCCCACTTCCTTCCTTCCCATTTTGTGGGGCCAGGCGGGGGGTGGGGAGGACAGGGGCCTACTGCCCCCTGTCACGGGCATAAATTGATCTAGTTAACTCCGTGACACACTCACTGACTAGTGTGGGAAAATTTTAGAGTAATAGGAATTACTTTTGGAAATCTTGAGGGAATTGCGAATCAGTCAAAGGGGTGAGTTATGGGAGGTTCTCAGGGGAGGGAAATACCTAAGGGAATGCCTCTTGGGTGTATTCTAGCTCACTGGCAAGATATTGCAGGGGAACCTGAAGGTACGCTGAGTAAGAAAACTCTGATAAAGTACTGTAATCAGTGGTGGTTATTGTATAAACTGGATGATGGGGAAAAATGGCCCATGAATGGGATGATAAGTTACACCCCTATCCTACAGTTAATGTTGTTTCTGAGACAAGAAGGGAAGTGGGACGAGTCTGCATATGTGGATATGTTCTTCACCTTGATAAATCACCCTGAATGGCAAAAAAGTTTGTGGGATAGGGGCACCACAGGATCCCTTAGTGTTGGCATTAGAGAGGGAACAATGAGAGACTAGAAAAGGGAAACTTAGGAGATGTTGCTCAGTATGCAGCATTGGCCAGCAACGTACTAGGTTAAAAGGGTCGGATAACCTCCTTTTCTTCCAGTTGTCTGGAGATGGAATCCAGCACAAGCTGCTCCATCACCTTTCCAGGAACAGAGGTGAGGCTGACTGGCCTATAATTGCCCTTTTTGAAGACTGGAGCGACATTGGCTATCCTCCAGTCCTCAGGCACCTCCCCCATTCTCCAAGACCTCTCAAAGATGACAGAGTGGTTCAGCAATCACCTCTGCCAGTTCCCTCAGCACCCGTGGATGCATCCCATCGGGTCCCATGGATTTGTGAACACTGGTGTTGCCCAGGCGCTCTCGGACCACCTCTTCCCTGACTAAAGGGAAGTCTTCCATTACCCAGACACTTTCACTAACCTCCAGGGTCTCGGATTCCTGAGGGGGAGCTTTTTCACTGAAGACAGAAGCAAAGAAGGCATTCAGTATCTCCGCCTTCTCAGCATCCCCCGTTACCAGAACACCCCCGTCACTTAGCAGGGGAGCCACATTCTCCCTAGTCTTCCTTTTACTGTTAACATACTTAAAAAAACCTTTTTTATTATTCTTTATCGCCTTTGCCAGGTCGCACCCCTGCACCCCTGCAGGCCCTGACAACATTTCTATATTCTTCCCAAGTGATCAGACCCTTTTTCCGCATTTCATGGGCCTTCTTCTTTCCTTTGAGTTTGCGCACGAGCTCCTTGCTCATCCACACAGGTCTCCTGCCACCCTTTCCTGATTTCTTGCTCACAGGGACGCACCGATCCTGAGCTTGGAAGAAGAGCTGTTTAAATGCCGACCAGCTCTCACAGGCCCCCTTACCTTCTAACACCCTAGCCCACGGGATAGCTCCAAGTAGGTCCCGGAAGAGATCAAAGTTGGCTCTCCTAAAGTCCAGGGTAGCAATCCTACTTTTTGCTTTGCTTCTTCCACTCAGGATCTTGAACTCCACCATCTCGTGGTCACTACAACCCAAGCTACCCCCGACCTTTACTTCCCTGACAAGCCCTTCTCTATTAGTGAGAATAAGGTCCAGCAACACCCCTCCCCTCGTCGGTTCCTCAATCACCTGCATCAGAAAGTTGTCCTCAACACATTGCAGGAACCGTCTGGACCGCGCGTGCCTGGCCACATTGCTTATCCAGCAAATATCTGGATAATTGAAGTCCCCCATAAGCACCACTGCCTGGGATCGTGACGCTGCTTCCAGTTGCTTATGGAAGGCCTCATCAACCTCCTCCTCCTGATCAGGGGGTCTGTAGTACACTCCCACAACAGTGTCAGCCATACCAGCCTGCCCCTTAATTCTCACCCACAAGCTCTCCACTGCTACACCACTCTCCCCCAGGTGGAGTTCAATACATTCTAGCTGCTCTCTCACATAAAGAGCAACTCCACCACCCTGCCTCGCCGGCCGATCTTTCCTAAAAAGCACATAGCCCTCCATGACAACATTCCAGTCATGCGAGCTGTCATACACCTTGCTAACAAAATTAACAGACTTTAAATGGTTTACCATGTTGGATCTTAAAGATGCTTTCTTCTGCCTCCCCCTTGGGAAACAAAGCCAATTATTGTTTGCCTTCAAATGGGAAAACCCCAACACAGGACGGAAGGCACAGCTAACGTGGACTGTATTGCCACAGGGTTTTAAAAATAGCCCTACAATCTTTGGAAACCAATTAGCAAAGGACCTAGAACAATGGGAAAGACCTCAAGGAGAGGCAGTGTTGCTACAATATGTAGACGACCTCCTAATAGCAACAAGTACAAAAGATATCTGCTTGCAGTGGACTATTAGCCTGTTTAATTTCCTTGGACTTAATGGATATCGAGTCTCTCCACAGAAAGTGCAAGTTGCACAGCAGCAGGTAACCTACTTGGGATATGAAGTCACTGCAGGAACACGAACCCTGGGAACGGCCTGGAAGGAGGCCATCTGTCAGACCCCTGAGTCAAAAACTCCTAAGGAGCTCCGAATGTTCCTTGGAATGACTGGGTGGTGTTGCCTGTGGATCCTGAACTATGGATTACTAGTAAAACTGCTGTACGCGATGTTGAAGTCCAATATGGGTAACTTAATATGGGATGGAGAAACCAGAGCAGCCTTTCAGAAATTGAAACTGGAGCTGATGAATTCTCCTGCCCTAGGTCTCCCAGATGTTACAAAAACCGTTCTGGCTATTCTCCTCTGAGAAACAAGGAGTAGTGTTAGGAATTTGAGGTCATATTGAAGGGCTGTGGCTTACTTCTCTAAGCAGCTATATGAAGTAAGCAAAGGATGGCCTGGATGCCTGAGAGCAGTAGCTGCCCTATCAATATCCAGGAAGCACAAAAATTTACCCTGGGACAAAAGATAACTGTGCTAATTTCCCATACTGTTGACTCGCGGAATCAGACTCCACAACCCAAAGTTAGATTATGAAGCAGGTACGTTTTAATCAGTGCTGCGCAGGCACTGGGTGCAAGGGGGATATTTCCACCTATCTTGCCCAATGTAAGGAAGAAGCTTGGTACAGATATAGGCCGAATGAATACACAATCAGTGGAATTCACATGCATATTCATTACATTCCTGACTTATCAACATATGGTCCCGCCATGAGCAGTGGGGGGTCTCCTTTGATGGTCATGGGAGAAGACCCATTGTCTCTGACAGAAGTAATCCGATCCTGACCCATTCCTTGTGTAATGTTGCAACAGAGTTTCCAGATGTCCTTTTCTTATCTGACCACCCATCCTGCTTACCTACATTCCTAAACAAGAGTTAATCCTTATCTTGTCCTATCCTTACTCACTGTCTCCTCTGTATTAGATGCCAAGGGGGGACATTGGTTTTCTCCCCAGAGATTTTTGAAATACCAAGCTATTCTAGCGGAACAAGACAGTATTGAAATGAAATAGCAGTGACAAATGTTGTCAATCCAGCTACATTCCTTAGCGGAGCCACGGGGGGCCCTGTATCTCATGATTGCCTAGAGACAATTAAAGCAGTGTATTTCAGCCACAAGGATCTGAAAGATGCACCTCTGGAAGATGCTGAAGGTAACTGGTACACGGATGGGAGCAGCTTCATTCAGAATGGCATCCGAATGGCAGGGTATGCAGTAACAACTACTGACAAGGTAATAGAAGCAAAAGCTTTACCCCTGGGAACATCTGCACAAAAAGCCGAAATAACAGCCCTTACACGGGCCTTGGAATTGGCCGAAGGGAAGAAGATAAATATATGGACAGATTCAAAATACGCCTTTGGTGTCGTACATGTTCATTGAGCAATATGGAGGGAAAGGGGACTATTGTCCGCACAGGGAAAAGTCATTAAACATGCTACTGAAATACTGAGGCTCTTAAAGGTGGTCCAACAACCGTGAAAAGTAGCAATTATGCATTGCAGATCTCACCAAAAAGGGGACAAAGATGAAGAGGTGGGAAATGCATTTGCCGACCAGGAGGCAAAGTCAGCGGCAAGGGGAAAGGCAATAGTGGGCACTTTGATCCCGGATGGTAAACTTCAGATAGAGGGAGAACCAAAGTATTCAAAGGAAGATTGGAAATTAATAAAAGATGTAGATGGCAAGGTGGGAGAGGAAGGATGGGCTACTACCCCAGAAGGCATAATAGTGGTACCAGCAGCCAGGCTGTAGTAATGGCAGAACATAAGAAAACTCACTGGGGTACGGAAGCCTTGTATAAGAATTTAATAGAACGAATAGTTGCCAGGAATTTATACACCACAGTAAAGCAGGTGACCCCACAATGTGAGGTTTGTTTACAAAGCAATCCAAAAACAGGTCAAAGGATTCAAATAGGGCAAATAGGAAAGGGAAATTTACCTGGGCAACAGTGGCAGGTGGATTTCACAGAACTCCCAAGAAAAGGGGGGTATAGGTACCTATTGGTCTTATCAGACACCTTTTCAGGATGGCCTGAGGCATATCCATGCCGAACTAAAAAGGCAAGAGAGGTAACTAAAGCACTATTGCATGAAATTTTTTTGAGGTTTGGGGTGCTGTCAGTGTCGTCCTCAGTCAGAGGACCTCACTTTTGTGGGAATCAAATGCTGTTTCTGTATTAGAATTGGATAATATTTTTTTATGTCATGGTCTCTGCTGTCATAGTTCTTTTTGGGAGTTTTTCTACTTTACTTGGGGTGGGTCTCACTTATCCTCTAGATGAACCTTACCTAGGAATGCACGCTCAGTATATAAGAGTATATATGTATATTTTATCATACACATTGTGAGAATATCCTGCACGAGGTTGATCAAACCAGAGAACAAGTCATGGCATGCCCAAGGAAGCGCCTGAAGAGATATTGGGGAGGCCTGACATCATCCCACCCCCCGGTGCACTTTGTTTAACAAAGACTATGAAGAAAATCACCATATCAATACGACAAGAAGAGCACTGAGACCTCTTGGAAACAACAGGATGGCTGCTGACTGACACCACATAACACACCAATTAACAAATGTATACTTTGATAAGATTGTGAACCTGGAGTACCCAGCCAATAGGGAAACAGGGGAGAGGGGGGAGGCAAGGGGGAAACAAGGTACAAAAAGCTGTCATTATGTCCTTAGGAGTGCTCCTGCTTGCGGGACGCCCACCATTGCAATCGCGAATGAAATCTGCTTTTATCAGAGATACCATCCTGACAAAAATTATTTGGATGTTTCCAACAATTTGGGGGCTCATTCGGGAGTATTATCACCTCTTTGGGGGTTTCCCTACTGCCCTGGACAGGATAGGTGCACCCCACTGATTTCAGCGGTCCTGTCTGGATGGTGAGGTGACTCCTTGGGATGGCGGATAAGTAACCGAGACTGTTACATAAAGGACGGGCTCTGAGAAAGCCAAGGGGCAGGTAGGCACGTGTATTGACCCCTGCAGAACTGGTAACTTCGTGCACGGACCAAGGTAAGGGAATTTAATTGTTGCCTTGGGGGTCGGTGGAGACTCAGGTGAGTCTCAGGAGGGAGCTGTTGGTGTGCGGTACCCTGTGCACTTGACGAAGTGGCAGCAGTACTTCCCTATTGAATCCGAGAATCGGAGCAAGGTACTCTGGAGGGATTGGCCCTAAATTTGAGAATTGGAGTGTGGTAACCTGTGAGCTGGGGAGTTCACAGCAGCATTCCGGAGGGATAGGGAACAGGAGCTCCAAGAACAGGGCAAAAGCATCCCCAAATTCATGCCCCTAGAGATAGCCCCTTGGGAAAGAAGCTTCAGAATTGGAAAATAATCCCCAAACTAGGGAAAAGAACAGGGAAAAGATGTTTAAATACTGTATACAGACATACCCTAGAGAGCCACTATAAGGAAAATCATTATTTTGACCAAAATAGGGGTCTGACGAAGATTGGGCCTGTCAGACTTTGTATTTATATGTAAACAGTAAGACTCCTTTTTCTGAAACAGAATTGGCTTATGCTGCTTAATGGGTGCAAGAAGTAAAAAAATGTTCCTCACAAGAAAGAGTAGAAGTTCAAAAGAGAAAGGAAAGAGAAGCAGAAAGATCATAAATGGGATCCCTTAGATAACTTTCCCCCCCTTCAATTTCTAAAGCAATGCACGCAGCAGTGACCTCTCCAGAGAAGGGGAGTGGCTGTGCTGCTGATCCTGTGCAGGGTCCTGGAGAGAGGATGCAATCTCGATTACCGAGGAAGTTGGAGCAATGTGAATGGGACCTGGAGAGTTTTCCTTTCTCTGTTGGAAATATCCTAATAAGTATGTCAGGACGGTATCTCCATGAAAACAAAAAAATATATATTATCCAATTCTAATG
Organism: Lophura nycthemera; assembly: GCA_021292215.1. Lineage (NCBI taxonomy): Eukaryota > Metazoa > Chordata > Aves > Galliformes > Phasianidae > Lophura > Lophura nycthemera. The sequence goes on from JADANK010000589.1 coordinate 72,212, forward strand.
CAGAAACATTTGATTCCCACAATTCCCCCTTTTTTCTTTTTTTCATACATTGTTGATTTCTGCAATTCTTTAAGGTTCACTTTTATAGACATCTCCCTCTTCTTCACTTTCTTCATTTCCCATCTGTCATGGTTTTGTGACTTTTGGTTTTCGGTATTCCACATCATAACATCATGTGGGGCACTGGGAGTTTAACTGTTAATGCTCAAGCTCTGGGTACCTGCCTGGAAGAGAAGAAGAACTACGTTCCCCAGGGGACTTTGCGGTCACAGAGAGTCTCGAGATACAACTCCTGGCAAGGTCACCTGATGCGCTCTTCTTTTGCCTGCTCTTCGTCGGCTCTCCTCCTTTTCTCCCGGCTGCTCAACTGGACTGCGCATCTCACCTCAGCCCTCCGCGTTGCGGCGAGGCCTACCCACCTTTCGGACATTCTCTCTCTCATTATATTTGATTTATTAGCTTCAATTTTAATTATATTGTATTATAGTGTGTTATCTTGCATTCCGATAATATATTTAGTAAATTAGTTTGTTTCTCCTCAGATCGTTGCCGCTGTTTCTAATTATTTTGGGGTCCCCTGTTCCCTTTTTCCGGAGGCGCGGATCTGCGGATCCCTCCACCCCGCTAGTCGCGGAACCGGGCCGAACCAGCCCGTAAACCGTTGACACCATCTCCTCTAATACCATCATTTTATCCAAATATGGCGGTGGCTCCATTGGTGTTTGCTTCAGTGGTGCTGTCTCGATCAATCACTGTACCAGTCCCCTCACACAGGGAATAACACAGCAACCAATGGCCATCAGAGCTTCTGCTACTACTATCAAAGAAGTAAAAGTGGATATAATCACCCCCTTTCCATTTACCAAACCAGGACTCCAACCATCCAGTGATAGAAGTATCTATTCCTGATTTTTCTGCCAGTTCATTGGCAAGGGTGGTAAGCCCTTGCAATGCCTTAGTTATTATGTCATCCAGAGCTGTGTTATTGGGATGAAGGTGCAACAACGGGTACCCAGCATTACACTTACATCCCCTTTTCAGCTTGTATTTTACCTTTGGCAGCCCTAATTTCCCAGGCCATCCTACTTATGGCATCTAACTGTTCTGCAGTTCCCTTTATGGCACTCTTTTGTATAATTTGTAAATCTCCATTGATTATAACAGATGTAGTTAATCCAATCTACATTCTTGTTGATCATCACCCACCAGGACAGTGACTCAAACCCTGCAACAATTTGATTTCTCGCCTTAAAATCATCAGGGACAACAAGAAGTGAAAAGGTTAAATCCTTAGCTTGCCCACATATCAAACAATTATTGATATTAGTATACTTTGCAATGATGTTTTTCACAAGAGGTACATAAGCATTTACATCAAATGCTGCACTTAATCAAATTAACATTTCTAACAATTATAAGAGCCCATATTACTGTCTTTGGATTCACAATTTTAAGGGTCCAGCTGACTTCAGTTCCCATTGTATTTGAGGGACCTTCTTAACTCTAGTATGATGTATCCACAGTGCTCGTTCTTTAATTTTTACTGTTGTGTGGGACGTTAGCAGCACCTGAACAGACCTACCCACCTTGGTTCCAGGGGCGAATGTGAAAGAGATCTGCTATATACATATAATCTCCTGGTAAAATATTATGTATCGAGCCATCAAGGCCTTGGGCTCTAGTTCCTAGAACCAGTTTCTCTATTTCCCAAAGCTATTCCTGTAGACTTATCACATGCTCAGTTAGTATTTCACTCCCTACTTGGGTAGAGATCCCCGTTTGCACATCATAAGGCCTTTTGTACAGTATTTTGAAAGGACTTAACCCCTCTTGGGCTCTAGGTTTCATTCTGGTCCTAAGGAGAGCCAAAGGCAACAACTGTGGCCAGGATAGTCCAGCTTCCTGGCCCAGTTTTACAACCTGTGATTTAATTAGGTGGTTCATCTTTTCCACCTGACCACTCGCCTGTGGTCTGTGTGGTATGTGCAATTGCCAATTTATTCCCAACGCTTGCTGACCTGTTGGACAATCTCTGCAATAAAGTGAGTTCCCTGGTTGAAGGGTATTGTTGCAGGACACCCAAACCTTGGTATAATCTCCTGCAGCAATACCTTGGTTATTTCTTTGGCTTTATTGGTCCTGCAAGGGAATGCTTCTGGCCACCCTGAAAGGGTATTGGTTAGAACTAGCATATACCGAAACCCTCCTTTTTCCTGGCAGTTCTGAAAAAAAATCAATTTGCGATTGTTGCCCCCTAGAAGGTTTCCTTTCCCAACAAGTCCCACTTGTACCCTGTTCCTGGTACTAGGATTGTACAGTTACTTTCTGGTGTCTGTACCCCCCCACATGTTTTATTATTTTCCCTTAGAACCAAATTCCATAAAATACTAAAGGGCACAACAATGTGTCCGTGTGCATATGCACCCACCTGCCAGCTTGCTCTCTTCCCTTTTAAATCATTAATTAGATTCCTATCCTCTCTACAATATCTTATAGGTTCTGACTAAAGTTCAGATATTTTCAGTTTACCGTCTGGAATTAAAGCCAGTTCACCAATTTCTTTTCCTTCAGCTGCCTGTTTTGCCACCCGATCCACCATCAGATTCCTGGTTTCCTGTACAGTGTCACTCTTCTGATGTCCTTTACAGTGTATAACAGCCATGCTGCTCTTTGGTAGATTTACATCATGCTGAATTTGTTTTCCTTGTGTGTAAGCAATCCTCACTCTTTCCAGATGGTACCATGAGTGGGTACCACCCCAAAAGCATATTTAGCATCTGTCCATATATTTAAGGTTCTTGTCAAGGCAGTTATTTCAGCCTTCTGAGCAGAAGTCCCCACAGGTAATGGTTTTGCTTCAATTACCTTGTCAGTAGCAGTTACTGCATATCCTACCTTACAGTTTCCTTGTCTCACAAAACTGGTTCTGTCAATGAATCCAGGAATCCTCAGCATTGTCCAACGGTTCCTCCTGTAGGTCTGACCAACTGGCATAGAAAGTCTCCATGCAGTTGCACACTGCTGGCTTGGAAGTAGCTCTGCGTTGGTGTTCTAGGTGTTCAGCAAATTGCTTCCTTCTCTTTGATCAGTTGTGCTTTCTGTTGAGAAACTTGATAGCCATTTAAATCAAGAAATTCAGCAAACTCACAGTCCATTGTACACAGTCCTCCTTTGCTATTGTGGCATCCACATACAGCAGTGAAGTTCCACCGTGGGATGGAGGTGATTTGCGGAATCAAACTCTATAACCCAGAGTTAGGTTATAAAGCAGGTATGTTTTATTCAGCATTTGGCACCAAGCTGGGTGCAAGGGGGATAGCTCCTCCGAACTTGCACACCATAGGACAAAAGCTTGGTACAGATACAGGCCAAACTAATACATAATCAGTGTTTTTCCCGGAATTTGTATACATATTCATTACATTTCCGAGAACCCAACAGCATATGGTCCCTCCCTCTTGCGCGCGCGCCGTGGGCAGTGGGGATCTCCTGGTGGTCATGGGATGAAGGCTCATTGTCTTCAACCGAAGTAATCCGATCCTGACCGGTTCCTTGTGTGATGTTTTACAATAGAGTTTCAAGATGTTCTTTTCTTATCTGGCCTCACATCCTGCTTACCTGCTGTCATGGTTTTGGTTTTTTTGATTTTCAGTATTCCACATCAAAACATCATGTACTGGAATTAAAGTGTTAATGCTCTAATTCTACGTACCTATCCCTATACATTACGGAAGTCATGGGATCTGACCCTTCCGGGGGGCGGGGGGCGGTCTCTTACTGCCTGGCAGTGGGTGCTGGAGGGTGCTTTCCTAGCCGTCTTCCAAGCTTTCTCAGGGTTTGGACTCGGTCTCGGGAACTCTCTCTCATATCTTTATTTGATTTATTAGACTCAATTTCAATTAGATTGTATTATATTGTATTATTTGCATTCCGATATCATAGTTAGTAAAATAAGTTTACCTCCATAGATTGTTGCCGCTGTTTTTTTCCTTTTCCCCTTTCCTTCCCATTTTTGTGGGGTCCAGGCGGGGGGGTGGGGAGGGCAGGGGCCTACTGCCCCCCTGTCACGGGCATAAACTGATCTGGTTAATTCCGTGACAGATTTTTGGTGGAGAATGCGGGCATAGCTGCCTTTTTTTGTGTGTTTTTGGCTCTTAGAACGAATCTCGCTCTCTGCTCTTAGAGAGCTTCGTTAGGGAGCATTATCAGTAGTTCAGGTTTTTGTGCTGGAAAACTTGACCTTGAAAGACCAGGCGTACTGCCAGTATTTCGGGATAATTTGTAAACTTTGAGCGCTGCTTAGTCTGGGTAGTGCCTCTTTTTCTTCTCCCCCCCCCCTTTGTTAGTTTCATTATTAACCCTTTTG